>PKRV01000348.1:876950-889866 GCA_003709505.1 Hyphantria cunea
ATTCATAAATAGAATTTGGTAAAAAGGGCTTATGCCCAAATATTAATTCATAAGGTGAATAGTGAGTAGTTGTATGTATAGCTGTATTATACGCCAACATGGCTGTATAAACATATTTAGGCCAATTATCCTGGTTTTCACAAACATAAGATTTTAGGTATTCTTTTAAAGTTGAATGGCTACGCTCTAACGCGCCTTGGGTCTGAGGATGGTAGGGAGAGGACCATAGTTGTTTAATTTTTAAGAAGGAACAGGTCTCTTTAAATAGTCCTGCTGTAAAGTTTGTTCCTTGATCTGTTAAGATTGTCTTAGGAATACCAAACAAGGAAATGAAATGGATGAGACATTCACTAGTTTCTTCAGCAGTGGTATATCTGATAGGATAAGCGACGGAGTATTTGGTAAGATCATCTTGAAGAGTAAGGATGAATTTTAGCTTAGCTGGGCCGGATTCTGGAAGAGGACCAACTATGTCAAGGGATAGTCTTTCAAAGGGAGTAGTAGAAGTACTAGTTATTTCCATGGGAGCTCTGTTAATCTTTCGTAAAGCTTTATTTGTTTGACATGAAGTACAATTTTTTACATAGTTCTCGATGTCACTACGCATATTTTTCCAATAATACTGTTCCCTAATTTTATTAAACATTCGGTTGGATCCGATATGTCCAGCGACAGGAATGTCATGATTTTCTTTGAGGATTTTCTGAACTTCACTAGGGCTTGGGTAATATATCTTATTGCAATAAATATTAATTTCGATTTTAGTATCATGAAATAAATAGTTTAACATGTTGTAAATTTTAATATAAATATGTTTATCAAAAGGATTTTTAAAATCTGTTATGCTTATTTTATTTNTTCTTATCAAGATTAAGGATTTTCCGGTTATAGTCAATAGAACATTGGAAGAAGGTAAGTAAATCATTACCTATTATACCGTCATAATCTAAGAAGATTTGTTCTACTACATGGAATATGTAGGATGTTGATTCTTTACCAAATATAAGATTAATGTTAAAGTTACCGAGAGTGGGTACAGTTTCTTTAGTGTTATCTATTCCCTTTAATTTAATAATTTCCCTGTTTATTTTCATGTCGGAAAACGATTGGATAGCGGACTTCTTGACAAGACAAATGGAGGAACCAGTATCGACCAATAAGGTAAGTGGTTTCGAGGATACAGATGTTTGTATTAATACATGAGGTAAGGACACTTTTGTAGGTTTATAGGATATAATCATATATTCGGTTTTCAAAAGATTTTATTCGTACTTGATTTCACTACTTTTGGAAGGATTTTATTCGTACTTGATTTCAGAGCAGGGTTTATATGGGACTTGTGGTAGCTTTCTCTGGGTGTTGATTTTTTATTCTGGACACTTGCTTGGGGCTGGTTACCCGTGTGGTCCTTGGATTTAGCGATATGGACACTTGTTTGGGGCTGGTTACCCGTGTCGTCCTTGGATTTAGCGATATGGACACTTGCTTGGGGCTGGTTACCCGTGTGGTCCTTGGATATTGANGAATACTATTGATGTATCCCACCGCTGCCACCAATTGTTATAAGACTTCGGATAAACAGTTTTTTAAAAAAAGAACTTTTAAGGATGAAGGTCACTTTATTATTTGGACAATGAAACAACCATTAATTAAACTGTTTTTAGGGCAAGTGTCACCGACGGATGATGGAATCGAACTGGCGTTAATGCGTCATAAAAATAATATGAGTGTTCAAAAGTGCTGACTTGACTGAGTAGGTTCATGACTCTATGCACTTTCACATACAGTCTATATATATAACAGTACGTATTATTTTACACATTTTTGTATTTAATTTGAAGAAAAATACTTTAATATATTTTAGCTTTTGTGTTCTGGTAGGTATAAATCATCTTTATGATCAACAGCATTTAACAGTCCACAACTGGACATAGAATTCCTTTGAAAAAGATTTTGGCCTATCATACCACACTGCCAGGCCTGACGTAATAGTATAGGACAAAGATCAGTCAACAACCCTTAATGTCCCACTGCTGGGCTCGGGTCTCCTCTCAGGAGAGTGTTAAGGCCATACGTCCCCACGCTGACCAATTGCGGGTTGGGGACTGCCACGACTATGTTGTGGCTACGTAATCTTGCCGTTGGATGGTTTTCAGCTGCCCAAAGGCCTCCAACTAAGCTTCACGACTGTTATCCTACGATAACATTCGGGACCGACTGCTTAACGTGATCTCCGAATCACGGAGACGCTCGTGGTAACATGCCACCAGCGGTCACCTATCTAGGTACTGACCGCGCCGTCTTTGCTTACCCTCGCTTACCTTTGCGCCTACAGCAACAAAGATATTATGGTTATGTCGTACAAATTTACGGAAATTACCCTTAAAATCTGGACCCCTCATATTTTTAGAGTCATTTTCTGGATCAAATTGGGAAGTATTCAAAATCGTGAGAACTTAACAAAATCATAATAGAAAAGTTATTTTTAATAAAGATGAATTCCCGTAAAATAAACAAAATGTGTTTTTTCACCCCTGGCATAATCGCGTGCGATCTTAGGCCTATTAGATTAAAACGTTACTCTATTTGAACGACACGTGTCACGCATGCGCCGAGCACACAAAGTTTGACAGCTAAACAAACATGGCTCCCGATAGCGGTATCAAAATCAAATCTTTATTAATATTATATCAGCAAACACATTGTTTTTTATATGGGGTATTGTGCAAATATAATTTATGTAATTGGTCTTGTTTTCTACCCTCTAGATTCTAACATATTATTTAACTTAAGGGGTGGATGATGTGTTTAGTCAATAACGCGTTGATTAATTATAGCTAATGTAATGTTATAAACGTCCAATAGACAAAAGCTTTATTTTTTATTTATTTATTATAACATCATGCACTTAACGTACATTGGCGGACTTAATACTAATTTTTATGTTGGTTTTCTAAAGTTAATCACTCGTATTATCACTATAATAACTATACTACCCAACCGTTTAATGAAGAAGAGGGCAGGAATCACATCGATTTTATTTTCAAATTAAAAAAAAAACAAAATTTTAGATATATTTAACGCAAATTTATTTAAAAATCAGATTCTATATGAAATAAATATATTGGTGAGTGTGAACAGTATAAAAATAACTTTACATTCTTAAAGTATAAGATCCGATAATACAGTTGAGATAATGCAATGACAATGCAGTCGGCCAATAGAATAGATACAATGAGGTATATCAGGATATATACCTACCTTCTTACGTTACATCTTTTTATTCCAAATTCCAACTTTATTCCACTTTGTTAGCCAAATATCTCCTGTGGGCTAATGAAATTGGAATGAACTTATTTGTACGGTAAGATGCATAGCTAGAACACAAAATAATACGTTCCAAATGTACTCACTCATTTCACAAAGCTGATTGCTAGTAGACAAACTGAGAATAAACCTGGCAGCAAGTAAAATATACATCATCAGAATATATCCGGCATCCGGCCAAAATTTTCCGTAGCGTAATATTTACCCACCCGTAGAGCGAGGAACATGGCTATTAATTTACATACTAATTTATCTTGTAATTAAGTACGCCACAAATTGCTATCTCAGCCCTTCATAATCCTTTCGCACTGTTGCTTGGTGCAAAATGTGATGATATAAACATTGATAAGACTTAAAATATAAGAATTAGGAAATGAATAGTTGTCTGACAACCATTTTTTTATTGTCTCTTTTATGGCTTGTTTTATTCTAAGAGTTTGATTTTGTATAATTTGATTCGGAGCGAGGACCCTGGTGACCTGTAACACAGGCAATTTTATGCCTACTACGGGCACCGGCGATCCTTAGCCGAAGTACTACCTAATTTGTAAGTCAATTCATAAAATAATCAACGTATTTCGGTTTTGGGGAGAAATAAACGTTTTTATTATTGTTATATTATTATTTTCAGTAACTTATCTCTGGTCAAAACTGGAGATTCTATTTTTTCGGTTTTTTGTCAATATGATTGATTCAGTACTTTCATTTACACACAGTTTTTTCTTTTTTTTGCAAAATTTTAGCGACAAACGTAACCTACATTTTTTGAAATTGAAAGTTGTAACGATTTCATTATTTTCGAAATACATTCGTGTTAAAACATAGTTCTCTTGTTTTCTTCATTTCTTTTGAACCAAACCTCTGTGGTGTCGGTGTCGTATCCTGTATATTCCAACGTTCGGCTGCGACTGGTGTTGACACGTAGCCGACAGACAGGGATTAAGGTTATCTGCATCACAAAGCGTCTAGCGAATAGCGTCGATTGCTAGACAAATCGCTCACTCTCATACTCTCATTTCATGAGGCAGTTACTTCAGTTTTTCGTTTATTTGAAAAATATATGCTAACTAACTGAGCCCCGCGGTGTTTTCTGCGGTTATCGTTGTAACCGCGAGTAAGGTAGCGGGGCGAAGCTAGTCTAAAAAAAATACACGGTCGAATCCCTTTCGGTTAAAAAAGTAACTTTAGTTACTCCTTACATAGTCAGTTATCTGCCAGTGAAAGTCCAAATCGGTACAGCTGTTCCAGAGATAAGCCAGAACCGACAGACTGCCAAAAATAAAAATAAAATACTTTGGAAAATGTGTCATGTATGCATTTAATAAAAAGTGGTTACTTTAATATTACAAACAGACATCCCAATTTTATTTATTTGTATAGATTGTATAGATTAAATAAAGTAAACGTAGGTCGAGAATGAAGAAAACTAAATAAGATGAACTTTTTTTAAGGACCCCGCTCTACGGATATATCCTGTGTCATGGGGATTTTACAAAATACATTATCCGCACACAAAGAACGCCCAGAATCAGAACAACAATTTGTGGATTACAAAATGTTTTCACATGGATTTGACCCCACAACACATGGTGAGGTAGAAAGCCGCGACCGCTTGACTCACCAGGCCAAACATGCAGCCAGTGAATGAAACTAGTCTATACTAATAATATAAATTGTAAAGTAAATAGACTGTCTGTCTGCCTGTTACCCTTTCACAGACAAGCCGCTAAACCGATTTTGCGGAATATCGATTTGGTTTCCCAACATGTCGAATCGAGTCCCGTCAAAATCCATCTATCTGTTTCAGAAATTGTACGGAACAAACCAACTGACATAAAAATTAAATATTTTTTAAGTGTAACTTCTTTTGGAGCGTTAGGGAAAAATAATGATAGTAATGTGGCGACTTCCACATACAGCGTCAACATAAATATATGACAACGCCATCCACTGAAGATACACTGAACTACGGAGTAACGTAGTGCACGAAGAAGCTGCCAATCCTGCATCGCGCAATAGAAGTTCTCGCGCCGATTAACATATATATAACTTCCCAACATCAACCGTTGGGCAGTGGCCCGCCAGGCATGATCACCTCGCCTGGTTGGAGGATCCTCCCTTTAAGTTGGACGAACATGTGGCCCGTTCATCCACAGTAAATTTTTACGATGCGCGCGCTCATCGTCTGTAAAAACTGACACCCTGAAGTTGGCTATAGTCAATATTTTAGTTTTACGATGCGCGCGCACACCGTCACGAAAACTGACACCTTGAAGTTAGCTACAGTCCACATTTTAGTTTTTATCTTGTTACGCCAAAGAAGTATAACTTCTAACGCGTGTGCGTAAGTACACATACACCTTTTTTTAGTGTAGGTACGGTTTATACTTTCATATGTATTAAGTGAAAAATTGTTAATTTGAAATTGCAAACAGATACTTCAATTTTATCTATTTGTATAGACGATAAAGAAAGTTAGGTAACCTCTGCTAGTCTCTATGTATAAGATATATCTCCAAGTCATCTAAAATCGATGTTGTTCGTAAGGAATTGACTTGTCTTTAATTGGATAGTTATTCTATTCGCAATTCCGAATTCTAGAAATTCCAGATCTATTTACGGAATTGTGTATTTAGCAGATTTCAATTTACCTTCGCAATATTTTAATTTGCTAATTGCTATTTATTTGTCTTTGTCAAACTTTTGCAAGAATAATTAAAAGTCTTTAACTTGTAAGAAAGATAGAAGGGCCTATCGAAGGTATATGTGATCGCTTAAATACATATATTACATATACATAAACTTTTCATCATATCAGCCGCTTTTAATAGTCTATTATTGAAAATATACCCGGCGAACTTCATAGCACCATATTTTTCTTTCGTAAATATTTTCTAAAAATACTAATTGTGCCTTACTTTCCCACAGGTAGTGTTCAATCGCGGATAAACAATAACTTTTCTCGTTATCTTTTTTTTTGTATACAAACCTTGTCTTAATAATAATGAACACAGAAAAAAATATTATCCAATTTGGTGCCGTCAATCGACAGTTATGCGCTTACATACATTTCGGCGATTCATTTTTATTTATATAGAAGATTTGGTTTTTTAAACATTTCCAGAAGTCGTTTTAATATTGTTTACAACTCCTAAATTTTACACATACATACATAATTATATGTATGTATGTGTGTTTATATATACAATTTAAAACACATAAATCTGGTATCACAGCCGCTTCACAGTTCCTTCTTATTTTGATAAGTCTGAGAATGGGTCGTAGGTTATTTTTTTACACACTTAGATGATGATAAAACTGGTCTTTCCAGCTAAAATGTTAAATAATTTAAAGATCAAAAGAACGTTTGCCGAGTCAACTAGGAGCTACAGATATACAGTAAGAGAAAACAAGAATCTAGTTTTAATTTAAAGTGAGACAACAAGAATTAGTAAACTATCAAACGGTGGTATTCAACACAAATTCTGAATACGTTGTCACCCGGGAACTCTATTAATTCCATTGAAGAGCCGGGTACAAACCCCCAATCGATATACGCTAAGAGGGACCCATTTCACGGCTGAACACCCACCCGACCAACTTGGAAATAGACTTGTACGTGCCTCAGAGATGTATGTCGTAAATCTGCATTTAAAATATGTGGAAAATAATTGACCTACGTGAGATGTTTGGGAAGTGGTTGTGCGATTTTTGTAAACATAAGCTTTTAATTGCTGTGGTAATAAAATTATAGTGGATTTTGTTCTGTATTTTGTTTGATATTATTGTTTACAGTTTTAAGAATTAATGAGCGTAATGTCGGCTTGTTCTATATGGTAAGTGGTGACAGAATAAGAATGAGTACCAACTCACTCTTTTCATCCTGTGAATGTACAGAACTACAATAGTGTCCAATTTGTCCAGCGTGGCGTACCTATTAGCATGGATGCCGCAAGGATCATTTTCATGGAGTATATAAAACAATAGCAGACCGCCCCGGCTTCACACTGGTAGACATTGGATTTACCTAAAAATTTTAATATTATAATTTTAACACACTCTTAGCAAACTTTAAAAGCTTAGAACATTTGACCAAGTCTCGAAGTTTTCATACGGATCCTTAACTTTTTTGCAAATGTGTAGCCTATGTTAGTCGGGGATGTGTCTTACTTATAGTGAAATAATTTATCAAATGGGTTCAGTGTTTTCGGAGCCTATTCAATGCAAACAACTAACAATCAAATCTTTCCTCTTTATAATATTGGAATAAATAAAATTAGATTAGGTATTTACCTATGAAATTGTTGTTTTTATGTTAAATAACTGTCCCAGGGGAGTGCAAGTGCACCCCCTTGTACCCGGCCATGCTTATGAGGCCAAAATCTTCTTCCTTAGTGCACGGCTGGAGATAGGTCTCTCCAGCCGTGCACTAAGGGAGAATATTGATCTCTTCTATTACAAAAAACGATGCTGAAAAAGTATGAAACAAGATTGTCAGGAGACTGGATTAGACAAACAATGTTACTAAAGAAGCAAGACATAGAGTCTACCAAGATGACTTCGTTGCAAGTTGACAATAATATCGTACGATACGATTCTATAGTACACAATTATCAGTGTACAGAGATACAAAATATTCAAGTTTGAAATATTTATCAGGAACTGGTGAAACTAGCTAACAAGCTGTAAATTATCGATAGCGCTAAATATCGGTGACAAAAAAACTGATTCTTAATTTAAAAAATAACAGTTTCGTTCCGCTGACAATGACAAAAGCCAATTCCGCTTTGCCACCAGTTAGACTAGGATAGGATAGGAGATAGGCCTCTCCAGCCGTGCACTAAGGGAGAATATTGATCACTTCGGTTGGTAACCGACAGTCTCTCTCGTTAATAGCTCAAATTTCATAAAATAATATTCTGGTTAGTTGTAGTAAGAGACAGTAGTTTTATATTAATATGCAATAATAATTTAATTAATATGAAAAGGATATTGAGTTTGTCTAGTGCTTCGAAAGTTTCGAAAGCAATCGAAATTACACAGTTCTCATGAATCAATTCTCAAAGATTTTAATCAATTTTAATGGCGTGCAAAACCTTTCATATGTTTATATTTAATTTTATAATATACGGTTTTTGAATCAGTATGACGTTACGTTAGTTCGGTCGAATAATAAGCCTATTTGATTTCCTCAGCAGTTCCGCACGTAGGCACAATTTGCGTACCTGCGATTGTGTTGCTATTTAGAATAATTTATTATTAATTCTATGAATACAACCTCTTCAGACCATTATTATCGTTTTAAACAGCTTATAAAAGCAAGAATAGCGCCACGCTCCCAAAACGGGCGTGCGTTCGCGGCGGGAGCTCGCACGCGATTGCATAATTTTTAATCACACGACCGAGTAAGCAGCTAATACGCTAGAACGAAATATCGAGGGTAGTTATAGTCTAACTGGTGGCAAAGCGGAATTGGCTTTTGTCATTGTCAGCGGAACGAAACTGTTACTTTTTAAATTAAGAATCAGTTTTTTTGTCACTGATATTTAGCGATATCGATAATTTACAGCTTGTTAGCTAGTTTCACCAGTTCCTGATAAATATTTCAAACTTGAATATTTTGTATCTCTGTACACTGATAATTGTGTACTATAGAATCGTATCGTACGATATTATTGTCAACTTGCAACGAAGGCATCTTGGTAGACTCTATGTCTTGCTTCTTTAGTAACATTGTTTGTCTAATCCAGTCTCCTGACAATCTTGTTTCATACTTTTTCAGCATCGTTTTTTGTAATAGAGTTTTAGTTTTTACTTTTTTTATTGCCGTCCTATGTAGGTTTATTTTATTTTTAAATAAGCTGAGCCCCCTGCGGTGATGATATTCGCAATTGTTGTTGTGCCTTAACAACAACAATCGTGGGTATCAGCTATCTGCCAGTGAAAGTTCCGTCATATCAGTCCAGAGTCATAATAATTTTTTTGTTGTAAGTAGCGTATATACTTCGATATTCTTAAAGTGGAAAGCTGTTCATTTTAAGTTATAAACAGGCACTTATTTTTTTTTAAATTCGGTTATAAGTGTTATAGTTCCCGCCATATGGGTCAAAACTCCAGACCATTACATTTTCACACTTAGTTGATTTTACTGAAGCATTTTAAACTCGCTACATCGGCATAGTTTCAACCATTAATCCACCCATTGTAATGTTAAGCAGAGTGATCTATATTTTAATCACACGCATCGATGCTTGGCTAATAATGGCGAAAATTGTATTAGGGGGAAGGAGATAGATTATGATATAGAGATAGATTCATATGAATGTATTTTGATCGTAGTTTTTTATATCATTGTTGTTTTTAATGCTATTTGATTTGGATTCTAGTAACTCTATAGCAAACAATTGAATTCGTGTTTCTCTCTTTGACAATTGGAAAAAAGCGATATAACACAAATAAAAGTGAATTTGCTATAAAATTATTTTTAACTGGCTTATAGCTGCGGCTCCGCCCACTTATGTGTCAGTTATCGCGGTAAGGAGTAGCCTATGTCGTCTCCATGCCAAAATTTCATTGAAATTGGTGCAGCAGTTTAGCCATGAAGACGTAACAATCAGGAAAAAAGGCAGACAGACAGAATTACTTTTGAATTTGTAATATTAGTATAGTATTTTAAAAAAAAGCCAGTTTTACCGTTGGAGAGCCACGCTTTGGCATGAATGGGCCGGCATGACCGGCGTGATACCACGAACTTACAGAAAATCGGTGAGAAACAGCGCTTGCGTTGTGTTTCACCGAGTAAGTGAGGATACTATGGCCCATACTCCATCCCCCAAAGACCGGCAACGCACTTGTGACGCTTTTGATGTTGCGAGTGTCCATAGGCGGCGGTAATCGCTTACCAACAGGCGATAAATCTCCTTTTCTATAAAAAAAGTTAACTATACTAAAAAACCAATATCTTATTAATAACGTATCATTGAAGTATGTTTACCTTTTGATGATGTGCAATAAGCCAAACCCCATTCAACTACGGAGCACAAAAATAACGTGTCATCATAGAGTAGGCAGTAGAGGCTAGCCGTAGGTCGCCTAAATTAAGAGTAAAACTCCATCAGACGACGGAGCCCGCTTCAGTTGCGGGCAGGCGCTGGGAGGGGTCCGGATGGCATAAGAAAGCGGTTCCCGGATCTCTTCCGTCTCAGGCGCAGACTGGCACACCGTGTGGTTTCAGTCGGTTCGATTCCGACACACCGCCCCACCGCAATACCCGGTGGGGTGAAGGCCCGAGGGGGTTTCCAAACGTAACAAAAAAAGCTAGTATAGGCTAGGGCCACACTGATTTCAACACGATAGAGCCAGTTCTACCAGGCCGAAACAACCCTCTCACAGAAGATCACCGTAAACAGCGATCATGCTTTCTTTTCTTCGTTGGTGAGTGCGCGACCGACGGCCGCTATTACTAGGCCGCCGTGGTGTGGGTCACCATGCTGCATTGTTGCATTGTCTATATTCACAATGAGTATGGTGAATATAGGATTTCTTGGATTCTGCTTACGATATCCATCATTCAAAGTAGAGTCAGTTTGTGTAGAGTGGCGCTCATAGCCCAGTTGCACTCGGTGATTAGAAACAATCATCGAGGGTAAGCAACGATGGCGCGGTCAGTACCTGGATGGGTGACCGCTGGTGGCATGTTACCATGAGCGTCACCGTGATTCGGAGGTCACGTTAAGCAGTCGGTCCCGGTTGTTATCATACGATAACAGTCGTGAAGCTTAGTTGGAGGCCTTCGGGCGGCTTAAAAAAAACATCCAACGGCAAGATTTACGTAGCCACAACGTGTTCTTGCCAGTCCCCAACCCGCACTTGGCCAGCGTGGGGACGTATGGCCTTAACCCTCTCCTGAGAGGAGACCCGAGCCCAGCAGTGGGACATTATGGGTTGTTGTTTGTTTTTTCAGTTTGGAAGAGCAAACGAAAAAAAATCTTTTGAAAAGATTAAAAAACATCAACTGAGTGATTCGCAAACTAATAAATATAAGTCACAAATAAAGTACTCAGTTTTGATCTATTAAAAGTACCGAAATCATTTACATATTAAACGGTTTCTTGAAAAATATAAGGGAGCACATACGCCATCATATAAATTAACTAAAAAATAAACTAAAAGGTACAATTTACGAACTATTTACATTAATAAAGAGCGGCGGCCATTTTGAAAAATACATTAGTGAATTATGTAAATGGGTGGAGTGCAAAAAATACGTAGTTTGAACAAATCGTCGGAAGCAATTTTCTCTTTCGGATTTAGCTCTGGATATTACTGAGCTCTGCTTGTGTACACGTAGAGGCGGGACATGCTTTACTTTATCATTATTTTTAACAAAAAAATAAGTATTTTGTTAAAAAAAAAACTTATATATATTTAATAGTTGGAATGCAGTCTATATATCTATATTTAATAATAGGTTAGAAGCGGTAGAAGTTGTTCTTGAGTGGAGACCGCGTCTCGGCAAACGTAATGTAGCCCACAGTTCAGGCGGAGTGAAAACTTGCGCAAGATGGCTGGTAGATATGGCGAATGATAATATACTACGCTTCAATTTTAAACGAATCAAGGTACTAAAAGAGATATTGCGAAAGGGTTATATAGTCTTTACAGTAGGTAAGATTGTTTAATTTCTGGCAACATTTTTAAATTGTTTTGTATGTTTTGTTTATATGATATGCAGCATCTGATATGACTAGGCTAACTCTAGTATTGTGGATGTTTTTTAATCATATTAAATAGTACTCATATTTAGTAGTAGTACGGTCATATTAATTAGAATTGTAGATGCGATTTCTACATCTTTCGATGTGTATCAATGCATATTATTGAATTCGCCGGACATATCGTAACAAACACAAAGTATATAAAGACAGATCAATTATAGCTGAATCTGATATTATTAAGTATACGACTTGTGTATAAAATCAAACAAATAGTGGCAATTTTCGTAATGTGACAAACAGAAATTACTCAAAATCAGTTAATTATATTAAATTAAATTAAATTATGATTAATATAATATCAATATAATACCTACACGGTTGGCCTAGTGGTTTCAGTGGTCGCCACACCACTTCGTACTGCGCCAAGTGTTGTGGGTTCAAATCCTACACGGGACAACACTTTGTGTGATCCATAAATTGTTGTTCTAAGTCTGGGTGTACTTTGTGTCCGTTTCATGTATGTTAGTAAAGAAAAAAAAATATTCTCACAGTCAGTTTCTCCAGTGGGTGTACACCACCGTCTCTATGATTCTTTTTAAAAGCTTAAAGCTTATTCAGGATTCGCCTAAATATTCAGCTTTTAAATGAAGTCTTAGATATGACACGTTTCCATTATCCTTTTTAAATACATATTAAATACGACGATAGTTTAAAAATTAATCAGAGTATAATTCTGCTAATTTAACGTAGGAAGCCACGCTTCGGCATGCATGAGCCGATACGACCGGAGTGATACCAACGCCTCAAATAAAACTGTTGTGAATCAGCGCCTGCGCTGTGTTTCACCGTGAGGATTCCTGAGGCTATATCCT
>PKRV01000348.1:889957-957909 GCA_003709505.1 Hyphantria cunea
ACGTAATGCGTGTGCCGTACGTCGCCCACCTTGAGAGTTTTAACATCGGAGACGGAGCCCGCTTCAGTGCGGGCTGGCGCTGGGAGGGGTCCGGATGGCGTAAGAAAGCGGTTCCTGGATCCCTCCCTTCTCAGGCGCAGAGTGGCACACCGTGGTGGTTTAGTGGGTAGTCTGGCTGGTGTCAGTCAGGAGTCCCACACGAAGCGAAGCCCCTGTACCCGCAGGGGGGGAGCGAAGTGCGTAAAGGCACTCCACCATGTCAAAAAAAAAAAAAAAAAGTTGTAAAGGCAGCTCGAAAAATGGCGGCCGTATTTTGCGGAGAAAAAAGCAGCCTGAATCATCAGAATAAATCTACATTCATCACGTTCAATTTATTACATTAATCACTTACTACTCGTGCGCGATAACTTGAGACCCGCGTGGAATTCGTCACCCCTCCCCTCATACCCGCGCACCTACCCTATGACGCCTGCAGGGTACAGGTGGCACCGCATTTTTTTGTCGTGACGTCACCGCACTCAGGTCTCAACTTATCGCGCACGGGTAGTAACTTTATTTTTTTGCAATTTATAACATAATTTATGAAGTACTTGCGAACTGTGTTTCTATTATTTTTTTGCGAAAAATTTTTAACACATCAATCACCGTGTTTTTGATGTCTGACAGTGACAGTTCAAAATGGCCACCATAAATCATAAACAGTAGTTGCGTTTCGTTATACGCACATTTTTTTGAGAGCAAAATTGACGAAGTTATCGGGCGAGTCTCCATTTACCTCTGTTTACATTTACCCACATTGACAATATAGGTTGAGTCATCTCTATCTTCTGACGCCGACTCGGCCTCGTTATAATTCAAAAGGTTAATTGCAACCTCAACCAAACCTTCATGTCCTTTGGGTACTGATATAAGCCTATTGGGAACCACGTGAAAGATAAAGTTCGCGGAGAGTTCATCAATAACTACATTGCTTTCTATTTGAGTCGTAAAGCGTATATCCTCATCCCCAATGCCACTCAAATAAACAAGATTTTTACACACAGTACCCCAAAGTTTATCGCAAAAGCTTTCTTTTAAAAGTGATGAATAAGATGATCCGCTATCAAACAGAAAAGAGACCGACTCACCCGATGATGTCTGTAAAGTACCCCTGGAGGGGCGATGCTTGCACTGATGATTCTCCTTGACTGCAGCTCCGCCACCGTTCTTTTTGTCTGGACAGACAGTCGCCACGTGCCCAGGCTGACCACACGCGTAGCAGGTAACATTAGTGGATCTTTCCGTATACGACGAGCTTGTAGAAGCATCTTGCGATTTTGTTGCGAATTCATCACGTCGTCTCATACATTCAGCGATACGATGTCCAAAAAGCCCGCAATAGTGACACTTGCCACTAAATTTTTCCATTGTACGAGCTCGTTTCACCTTAGGTTCTATTGTTTCGGCTTCAAATTTCCGCTCATGTGAGATTCCGCCAAGTATCCGAAATAACTGAGCTCGACTCATTATAGTTTGCGCGTTTATTTCGCGTCGTATCAAGCTATCCTTCTGACTCAACACGGATATAACAAATCCGGTCACTACTTCTTCGGGCATTACACATTTCGGAATTCGTTCTATAAGAATCCATAGTCGCAGAGCCGATTCCGATGCCGTTTCTTTCGCTCTTATTTGAAAACGTAATATTTCGTCGAAATAGTCTTGGTAAAGCTTCGGTTTGGCAAATCTCGCAATTTGAATCTCCTTAACTGAACTCCACGTGATCTGGTCTAAGTTTAGGTTAATGAGACAGGCAGCAGCACGACCTTTCAGGGCTTCCGTCAATGCCACGAGTAAGTTAACTCCTTCAAGACTTTTATTACGTACTATCAATTCGGTTAGCTTACACCAGCCCTCAATATCCGAATCCGGTTCAAACTTTATGAGTGTTATTTTACTGTGGGTACTTACTGTTGGCGCCTGTTGCGTCGCTAAAAAGCGGGTAAGTAACGCTTCCATGTTACCCAAAAACCTTTCAGCGATCGTAAGTCCTGGTTATGCTGCTTCATTTTGCGGTACATTCGATCCCACTTCTGATAAAAGCTCTGAATGGCCTTCAATAGTATCCATCTAAAAGCTCTGTATGGTCCTCAATAGTATCCATCTTATAATAATGGCGTGGACAGGTAGTCGTACGGTTTTACTTAAAATAAAGCAAGTACCTTACTAACAAAAAATGATTTAATTTACTCCGTCTATAATTAATAATTTCACAAATTATAATCACCAGCACATAGATCACATTAACTTTACTATTTAGCACGGTATAGAGGTTTAAAATAAAATTGAATTCAGCCAGTACACAGCGATTCGTCGTAGACGTGGTGCGCAGGCGACGGTCCGATCAAAAGTGACCCACGACATGGCCGCCCCGCCACCAAAGCAACGACGCTTCGCTAGAGTGACAGATGTCAGTCACTCTTTGGCACTTGATAGTGATGAAAATTCCGGAACGCGCCGACAAATATTTATTTCTATGTAGTGTTTGTTACGGAATAATAATCAATTGAGAGTAAGTAAAACGCTTTTTATTTTTTACTTTGATGCTATTTTTTTAAGTTTGTCCTATTAGTTGTTATTGTTTAAATCTAATCGTGTATGTAAGTCATTTAAATTAGTTTACATATGAATAATCACTTATGAGCATTTACTTTACGTCCATTCGTTTGTATAACCTCAAATTGTTTATTTTGTTTACATACCAAATAATAAAGATTTCGTTGTTTTTTTTTTAATCAACTGCCGATTTTACTCCAATTTTACCTTAATTAAGTGAAATCAGTTTAAGCAGAAAGAAACCTGCGTGCCGTAATTGTTAATTTTTTATGCATGAAATGTTAAAGTATTCTTATATATTGAAAGAATTGATGCTGATAGGATTTTAACTTTACTTTAAACATTACTTAAAGACAGTAACTACTTGCTTAAAATTTTGTTGTTTAACCAGTTTAATGAGGAACAAATTTTTTTTTAGCATGCGCATAAAAGTGATATATGGAAACATTTCATAAAAAAAGACTTAGGAGGCACATTCAAATATTGTCACCAGGAAGTAAAAGCTAAGGGAAACACAACAAACTTGCGTAATCATTTATTAAGACGCCATCCAACAATTAAGATCATAAGTCTCAAAAAGAAGAGTGAAAGTGGTGGTGGTAAATGTAATAATGCACAAAATGGTGATGAAATGAACAAATCGGTGAAACCGTTTTCTCTATGTCACATTCTTTTTTTTCCAATGTACTGAATTTGAGAAAAATAAAATCCTATGTTCAATAAATCAAAATAACTATGTTTTCTTTTTTTAGGTTGTTGATGATATGACGTTAGATATTGTGCCAGTTCCAGATTTGCAAAATGTTGATAATTCGGATACTGAAAGTGTGACTTCTTCTACTGCCTCTACATCAGTCTTAAAACAGCAAACATTGACTTCTTGCTTAACAAATATAAAATCATTAGGAGGTAAGGCATGAAATCGGAATCTTTTTTTAATTCATTTTCAAGAAAGTGAGATGCGTACAAGATCGATAATTAGAATTTTGATTAATCCCAGGGCCCCCTTCTACCTCAAAGAACGATTCAAGTTCCTTAATGACACACATAAAAAATGTCTAAGGTCATCTGAGGATTTGAGACTGGAGATGCCTCAGCATTCTACAATATCCGTGGGAGAGCCACGCTTCGGCATGAATGGGCCGGCTCGACCGGAGTGATACCACGGTCTCACAGAAAACCGGTAAGAAGCAGCGCTTACGCTGTGTTTCATCGAGTGAGTGAGGATACCGGAGGCCCATACCCCAATCCAATGCCCCCTATCCCCCTCACCATCCCCCTTACCCCCAGGCCGCCATAGTGTGGGTCACCATGCTGCATTGTTTTTTTTCGCATTGAGGATGGTGGCCACCACTCTTGGATTCTGCTCATGCTTCCATCAGGCAGTGCAGAGTCATTTTGGGAGCTTAAATATAAAAAAAAAACAAAATTTTACGACCAGTCTTTCACTGTTGAAGCTTTACGCTTGTGAAATGCACTGCCGGTGAACATCAGGCAAGCGTAAACAATAAATGCATTTAAAAAAATGGTTTATGAAATTTATGCATCTTAATTAAGATGATCATTAAAAAGGGTATGCTGTGAATATTTTTATTTAGTTATTATTATTATTTTTTTATGCGTTTTTTAGTTATGTATTTTGGTATATACAGTCGACTTTCGATAATTTGAAACTCGTTAATTTGAATCTCTCGATTATTTGAATTTTTTCCCCTGTCCCTTAAAAAATACTCGATAAATTGAATAAAATCAACATTAATTGGTCCCCTTGGTAATTTGAAGTTGAAGGAATAGTTTCTTGCCCGCCAACACGCAATAATTTGAAGTCCGGGCTTCCATACTCTCTATAATTTGAAGTATGTAATTTGTCATCAGTTAAGTCATTTGTTTACAAAACATGTACAGACTTGTCGATTCATGAGTGAGTTTGCAGTTCGCATTCCAGTCTTTCTTCAAACGTTAAAGTGAGTCTTGTTAATGCTTGATGTGTGTTATTAAAATGAATTCAAGAAAAAACAAGTGTCTTTCTATAAGTGAAAAGAAGCGTGTAATTCAAGCTGTGGAGGAGGGACAAGTAAAAAAGGATGTCGCTAAACAGTTTGGCATTTCACCGTCGACATTGTCAATGATTTTGAAAAAAAAAGATTGCATCGTCGGAAGTGCATTAATTGCGAATAGAAAAAGGTCACGCCAAGGTGAATTTCCCCGTCTTGAAGATTGCTTGGTGAAGTGGATTCATCAGTGTAGAGGACAAAACGTTCCCGTTGGTGGTTTCATGTTGAAGGAAAAAGCTAAGTCTTTTGCACAGTCTCTTGGAATCACACAATTTTCAGCAAGTGAGGGATGGCTCTCAAATTTTAAAAAAAGACACGGCATCACATTTAAAAAAATGTGTGGAGAGAGTGCTAGCGTGGATATTTCCATTTGTTCTCAGTGGGTTAACAAACTAAACCAACTTTTGGATGGCTATGAACCAAGGAACATATTTAACACAGACGAAACTGGGCTTTTTTATAAATGTCTTCCTGATCGCACTCTGACTTTTAAAGACGAAAAGTGTCATGGAGGGAAACTCAGCAAGGAGAGATTAACTGTTCTTTTAGCGTGTAACATGGACGGTTCTCAAAAATTGAAGCCACTCATAATAGGGAAATACGCAAAACCACGCTGTTTTAAAGGAATAAAGTCGCTACCCGCAACTTATAAGTCAAACAAAAAATCATGGATGACAACAGAGTTGTTTAATGAATGGCTGACCTCAGTGAACACTGATATGAAAAAGGAAAAACGCAAAATCTTACTGTTTTTGGACAACTGCACTGTGCATAATAACCCACCACCATTAGACCATGTAAAATTGATTTTTTTTCCTGCCAACACGACATCAAGATTGCAACCGTTAGACCAAGGCATAATTCAAAATTTCAAAACTCTCTACCGTAAAGAAATTGTTTATCTTGTGCTGGATAGCATTGAAAAAGATGAGAAGCTAAACATANTAACGGCGCGTCATACTATTTGATAATCTAATGAGTTATTTTTTTGAGAATAATAATTTAATTTTTATTAAGCTGGTAATTGCCGATATATTATCACGTTATTTTTCAAACATTAATTGTTTTGTATTCGATTAATAGCGTTGTAATCGAGAGCGGTAGCGGTAACACTGAATGTAATTGTGCAAGTCATGGCGGGCGAACGTCATCCCTTTTTGATCGCATTCGCACGTTATGTTCACGCGCAAACCCATTGGCTCATAAACCGAAGTTGTTATTGTAATTTTTTTGTGTTATTACTGATTTAAGTGTTCTTACTCATAAAGTATTGTGAAATCTAAGTTACTGTGCAATTATTTCCTGCAAGTCTACGCCTATCATGGATTCCCGAGATGACGAAAATTACCAACAATCGGAAATGACAACCCGGCCTTCTGACGAACCGTTATATATATGGAGTTCGTTACATTCATTAGCAAATAATTAATTCAAAACTCATTGCACCGACAACTGCCACTGTCTCTCCTATACATTTCGATCCATCCTAAGGTTGCCTGGAAGAGATTGCTTTTGGCAATAAGGCCGCCTTTTGTACACTCCGTCTCACATTTTATGTACTCTCTTCTAACTGTAACATTATAGCGTGCAAATAAAGAGTTTTCTATCCATCTGTCTTTTTCGGAAAGAATCGTCATCCCTAGCGCGCACGCACGCCTTGAGGTCGTGCACCCAAATTGTAGCCTTAAGTGTCTAGTTTTTAGATATGACTATGAAAATTTTTATCATGGAGAATTCTCAAGAAAGCTACAAAAAAAAGACACTTGGAGCTACAATTTGCTTGTTTTATTTTTTCTGTACGACCATTTTCCTCGGAGTTACAGCTCGTTGAAAATCACCCAAAAATTTGGATTTTTTTTTATATCCCTTCTTTTTTGTGAATAGTGTATATGTATTAGTGTTAATATATAAATAGTTATAAGATTTAGATTTAAGTTAAATTTAAGATTATTAAATAATAATATAGTGTAATATGGTGAGTGAATAGAATATGTGTAGTAGGGATATAAAAGTATTTTATCTTATTGTTAGTAATATTTTCCGATTCATTTATGAAGTTCTCAATACAGGCCTTCGCTTCATCCTTCCCCATAACAGATACACAGATCGGTAGTTGGAGTAGTCATCTTTTATGATGATAAAATAACTGGAACCACCTCCTGACGGCACTTCTATTCATTACGCGCTGCCGGAGTAAGTGTCAACGCCAACGCCGACACCGGTCATCGCACAGAAGAAACCCCAAAGGGTACACAACGTCACTGAGAAGCCGTACACGCCTAAGTGCCTTGTATGTGATGAAACGGGACATACAATTAAAGAATGCGGTCCGTTTAAGAACAAAGAAGAAAGCGAACGGTGGGACACCGCCAATGCCAAACGTCTCTGCTTCCGGTGCTTAAAGTACAGAAGCAGTACTCACCGTTGCCGTTCGAAGCCATGCGGTGTGAACGACTGCAAGTATGCGCATCACGAATTATTACAATGTAACAAAAGGGCCGAGAAGAAGGAACAGGAAGACACAGAAGTGATGACCTCTACTTGGACCCTTCAGAAGAAACCGTCGTTCCTGAAGATTATTCCCATTCGAGTAGAAGGAAAGTCAGGTCATGAGGACACCTTCGCGCTAATGGACGACAGCTCAAAAGTAACCGTGAACGACAACGAGTTAGCAGATAAAATTGGGGCGACAGGGCTTGTGGAACCCATTGAGGATCCAAACCATCAATGATGGGAAGACTACGGAAGCAACCTCCAGAACAGTGGCCTTCACTATCAAAGGTCTCAACGGGTTCTAAGGTAGGATACAGGCGCGAACGGTGAAGAACCTTACCTTAGAAGTCGCATCGCAGCGAGTCACGCACGAAGAGATCAAAGGGTGCCAACATTTCAGACTTGGAGGGGAAGCTCAACTACGCAGAAGTAAAACCTCAAGTTCTTATCGGACAAGACAACTGACATCTGTTACTGACGTCTTAAGTGAGAAAAGGGAACAAAGACTAAACTGTGGCATCTCTCACACCGCCAGGTTAGGTACTTCACGGGAGCCAGAAGAATAAGAAACCGAACATCGACGTGTATCCCACGTCACGGAGGCGACAGAAGACCATATCGATACACAAGTGAAAAAATACTTCGAAATCGATGCGATCTGCCTGAATCCACGAAGACCGAAGACAGACCCGGAAGAGCAAACCCTTCGAATGGAGCGCAACACGAGAAAAACGGAAGATAGGCGGTACAAGACAAGTTTCCTGCGTGTCCAAGAAGAAGATTGGCCGCCTGAGAAACAAAGCCAGAAAACCAAAGAAATCGCCGACCCGTCAGAAGAACGAGATGTGGTCGGACAACGGTACCAACCTCAAAGGCGCCGACAAGGAACTATATGGAGCAGTCGACGCGGCAACAGCAACGGAAGCAGCGAAGAAGACGATCTCCTGGCGCAACATACCACCTGGAGCATCGTTTATGGGTGGTGCCTGGGAACGACTAGTGAGGTCAGTCAAAGTAGCCCTCACCGCGACGCTGCAAGAGCGATGCCCGACGGAAGAATTCCTATCTACCCTCCTGCTGAGAACACCGTTAACAGTCCGCAGACTCACGTGTCTGTCAGCGTAGAAGACCCGGAAGCCCTCACGCCGAACCACTTCTTATTCACACACAGCACAACGATTAACCGACATCTTTTGGTCACGGTGGCATAAAGAATACCTCCTCGAACTGCAAAACCGGCGGGAGCCTCATAGACGCGGCCCTACTGTACAAGAGAACGCCCTGGTGCAGATCCTCGACCCCAACCTGCCACGCAACGTCTGGATGCGGGGACGAGTGATCGCTGTATACCCTTTTTTTATATACCTTTTTTTTTTGACGTTGTGTAATGCCTTTACGCACTTAGCTCTCCCCCCGCGGAGACAGGGGGGTTAGCTTTGTGTGGGACTCCTGACTGACTCGCCAGACTACCCACTAAACCACCACGGTGTGCCACTCTGCGCCTGAGAAGGGAGGGATCCGGGAACCGCTTTCTTACGCCATCCGGACCCCTCCCAGTGCCTGCCCGCACTGAAGCGGGCACCGTCTTCTGATGTTAAACTCTTAAGGTGGGCGACGTACGGCACACGCGTAACGTCGCCCCCCTCTCGGGTAGGAAGTCGAGTCGTTAGGAAGGGGTTATTTTAACCCCAACCGAACGGCGACTGGTTGCCTTCAGTAACGTCTAGGCGCCGCGTGACAGTCCACTATGGACAAATCACCATTGTCACTCGCGGATCAGATCCGCAGGACCCGAGACGTATATAAAAGGATGACCTTGCTATATATAACTCCCTTCTCGAGAAGGGTGTAATGTCTCGGGGACTGCGGCGCTGGGTCGGGGCCTACTTCCGGGTGATGGAAATCCAGCTTGGTGACCGATGAAAGGAAGACGTCACCGACCAAGACCTGCTGACCCTCCAAGCCGACCAGCACCATCTCCAAGAGGAGATGTTGGATAAGGAGCTGCCCGACACCCCACCAGCCAAGAGAGTTAGAGAGGACAGCTCTGCTGAAGATCCGCCCAGGAAGAGGGCCGACCTCGCGAGGCGTCGCCAGACGCAAGGACGGACGGCCCTCCCCTGGGACATTCAACACCTGAACGCGCCGACGAGGCTGCCCCGCGCGAGGACTCTTCCTCGTACATGTCCCTCCCACCACTACCCCAACGTTCAAAGCGTGAGCAGCCCGAGCGCACAGTGAGCTCATCTGTGGCGATGTCGATGCCGGCGCCTACGCCTGCGCCGACTCACGTGCCTGCACCGACTTGCGCGCCCGTGCCCGCGCCAACTCTCGAGGACGTGCGCGCGCCTGCGTCTGCGGCTGCGACCGCGCCCGCACCCTCACCGGCACCAAGAGCAACATTCAAGACGATGGCAGTCGTCCTGGCTGCGCCGCCGACACCCAGACCAACATCACCAACGAAGGCAGTAGGTTCTATACTGCAAGCGCCACAATCCCGGAAGCAACCGATCCTGGTAGTGAACCGGCTGGATAACTGGACAGCCAACTTCAAGGAGTTGGCCGCTAAAATTGGACAGCCGCCCGATGGTAGGCCGTTTGGGAAGGGGTTCCGCTGTATGCCTAGGGATGATGCGGAATTCCGGACCATCCAGGCTCAACTGGAGCAGCTCGGGCAAGATAAGGCAACGTACTATGTCGACGCCACGCAGCACCTGAGGCCACTTAAAATGGCCATCCGAGGCTTACCAGCCGACACTCCTGCGGAGGAGATTGTGGAGGACCTGACCGGCAAGGGCGTGCCGGTCAGGTTCGCCAAACACATCAGAGCCCGGACAGGAAGAACCGGCTGTATCTTCTTCGCAGGGGTGGGGAAGACCCCAGCCGCCGCCAAAGCCTACACCATCGACGAAGTGCTGATGATGCCTGGCGTAGTCATCGAGGCACGGAGGGGGAGGAAAGGCCCTTCGCAGTGTCATCGCTGCCAAGGCTTCTGGCACAGCTCCCTCAACTGCCACCGCCGTCTCGCCTGCTATCGCTGCGGGGGCGTGCATCTGGCGCACAAGTGCTCTAGGAGTAAGGATGAACCGGCCACCTGTGCTAACTGCAAGGGCCTGCGAGCAGCATTTCGTGCCCCGTTTTTAAACGAGAGGCGCGAAACAAAAAGGCAGATCTGGTTCCAAGGACAGGCCCGGCCCAACTGATCGCCCAACCGAACATCGTCGGAGACTCGGCCCCGTCTACAGTCATGGCGAGGGCGAACCAGCCCAGCACAGCCCCGTCCGGACCTCGCAAAAGGCGCAGAAGGAAGAAGGCTGCGCCCACGGAACCACCTCAGCCTCAGCCTCAACCGGCCACATCCGGTAAGGTGTCGGAGGGCACTGAGAGGGAGCAGCTCGCCGCCCTCCTTATGCCGTTCGCGCAGCGTGTGAAGGATGGTGAGATAAACACCACGGGACTACTGGCGAAACTTCCATCCAATGGATAAGCCATTTAGGGTTCTCGCACGGCTTGGAAGGAGGACATAAAGGCTTCAGCAGCAGAGCTCGTTTATGGAACAACACTTCGCCTGCCGGGCGAGTTTATTTCAAGACTCCGTCTCCACATGTCCAAGCTATCTCCGGAGCTAGCAAGCCGCCATGGACAGGGACCTTTCTTCATATCTAACGATTTGATGACGGCAGATTATGTTTTCCTGTGGTAAGGTGTACAGCGACCATTAACTCTCCATACGCCGGACCATACAAAGTTTTGGAAAGAGGCAACAAGAGATTTAAAATAAGCGTACATGGTCGTCAAATGATTGTTACAATCGATAGATTGTAACCAGCTTACCTAACACGAGAAATGGAAAACACCACTTCATCTGAAAAAACACCTGCGAGCACCGAGAGGAAAACCAGGTCTGGACGACCAGTACGATTCCCGGATTACTTTTGACCTTAGCGTAGCATCGGTCTCAGCAAGGGGGGTAGTGTAGTGAGTTCATTTTGTGTATTTAAATATGTTATAAATATATCATTATATATTATGTATACTATTTCATTCATACATTTTGTTTAATAAATTTTGTAGGTAAGAGAGGGACATGCAAACTTTCTGTTCTTTAGTTTTAGATCATTGCATTAATATTATTGTATTATAACGTCGCACGAAGAGTGGTCGCGCGGCCGTAAGTAGTCGACACACCGGCACCAGCGCCCGCGCCACCACCTCGCCAGTCGCTAGTTTCGACGCTGAGTGCATGTCGCTTGATTGCTTACTTTCTCTTAACGATCGAGTTGTTTTATTACGCTTTTATAAGTGTAACAGTACCTTAGGACCATACGCTGCACACGTTCAGCTTCAATCAAATGGGATTTTGCTGCACCACCCTTTGGGCAAATGCAGTATCTGATTATGCATTCGCATATTGCTTGGTAAGTTTGCATCAGTATTGTACCATTAGCTATTGTAAGTTGTTAAAAATGTAAGCTAGTTTCTTAAGTCTAGCTGTTAACGTAATGAGATATATAGGCCAGGTAAGGTTATCATCAATCATAACTCGTATAATACCTAATAGATTTGACTTGGGCAAGCGCATATTGCTTGGTAAGTTTGCATCAGTATTGTACCATTAGCTATTGTAAGTTGTTAAAAATGTAAGCTAGTTTCTTAAGTCTAGCTGTTAACGTAATGAGATATATAGGCCAGGTAAGGTTATCATCAATCATAACTCGTATAATACCTAATAGATTTGACTTGGGCAAGCGCTGCGCAAACGTAGGTCGTTTGGATATCACGCCTATTACTCGGAAAGGTGTAGAGTTTCAAAATGTGTGAAGCATCCGGTTCACCCACAGATGTTTTACTGAAACAGGTATATTTTGTCTTACTGGCGTTTAGAGACAGAAGGCTATTCTCCAACCAAGTGGCCACACAGTGCCAAACCGGTCTCCGCCAATGCAAATACCGCTCTCCAGGTTTGGCCATGAAATATATCGGGAAGACATTGGGAACTATTTATAAACGGTCGGAGTCGCTCGAAAATCGTTGGGACCATAACAAGCTGCAATCTAGTGAAGGGGTTCTCGTTCCTAGTAGTCGCGCTCCAGCTACTCAGTAATTCGACGAATGTACGAGTTTAAGTTCGGTAGATCCTTCCGTCACTAACACTATTGCAGATAAAAATGAGTCTAGTAGTACGATCCATGGTGATCCTGCGGCAATATCCACGCCTGTTCAAACAGAATCTATCTCGGAACCAACGCGAGTTCTTGTCGAAGCAATAAGATCATTACAACATGCGGGTAAACAAAATCACTTCGACTCTATTTTTGATCCTAGCCTTCATGACATCGATGTTTGGGGCGAGGAGGTCGAACGGGCTACAAGGCTAATAACTGGGGAGACTTGGAATGTCTGTCGCGAGTTTCAGGTCGTTTAAGGGGTGATGCGCGCAAATTGGAGAGGCCTATGTCCAGCAGTGGACTGCGATAGGCTGATGATGATGATATATATATATATATNATATATATATATATATATATATATATATATATATATATATATATATATATATATATATATATATATATATATATATATATATATATATATATATATATATATATATATATATATATATATATATATATATATATATATATATATATATATATATATATATATATGCGCGCACCTGGCTTAATGAATGGGTAACCACTGAGCGTACTTGGTCGAAGTTTTTTCGCGTCTCTAAATCTGTACTCGGACTAATTTAATACGTACGCCGAATCCGCTAGATTATCTTTGCTACGACTAAGAATTGTAAAGGGTTTGATTGACGAGCTTCGAGTTTCGATAATTATTCGAGGTATAACGGATATACAGGTTAGGGCAGTAACTACTAATGCCAATCGTAGTTGTGATGATCTTGTACCATTTATATCCAACTACGTCAAACCACTGCGCGACAAGAAAGGCAAGGACAGTCATAGGCCTATAGAAAAACGCCCGAATGTCGCGAGTAACACCTGTTATAGACCGAAGTGTTTTAATTGTGTCTAAATTGGACATAAAGCCGGTCGTTGTCCAAAGAGTCTTCGTATGAAGCATCTAAAGTAGGAAATACCCAGGCTAATACTTCAAACCGCAAAAGTGTTATTTGTAAATTTTGTAAAAAGATAGGGCACACTGAGTCCACTTACTCTGTCAAAGAACGTTCCGAGATCCGGCACACGTGTAGAGTTAACTTATGTGGCGAATTACCCGCTGAAAATTCATCTCCACGTTTCGACTTAGTACCTGCCGTTGTTCAAGGGGTTCTACTTGACGTGCTTATCGTATCGACGTATTACCCCTTGCCCCTCATAGAGGACCGTATAGACAGGTTAGGTCATTTCAAACACTTTACGTGCCTAGATATGTCGACTGGGTTTCATCAAATACCTGTTGATGAAGAATTCATTCATAAGACTGCCTTTGTCACTCCAGAGGGCCATTGGAAATATTTACGTATGCCGTATGGACTCTCAAATTCCCCTGTCGTATACCAACGCATCATAAATGATACTCTGCGGTCTCATATTAACGCTGGCAATGTTTTAGTGTACGTGGATGACGTACTGATCATGAGTGATACTAAATATGAAGGTATAAATACCAGAACAGGTCCTTACGACTTTAACTAATGCGGGATTCTCCATAAACCTTAAAAAATGATCGTTCAATATTTGGGGCGAGTCATTAGTCAGGGTCAGGTTAGGCAGAGTCCCCGCAAAGTCGAGGCATTGGATGCTCCCTCTCCCACCAACATCTAGCAAGTAAGACAGTTCTTGGGATTAGCGGGATGTTTCCGTGAGTATATCCGCAACCACGCGGCCAATAGAAAGATCCAAACTCCTTAAGAAGGAAATTCCGTTTCATTGGGGGCCTGAACAGGAAAGCGATAAACAAGAGATAATATCTATCCTCACCAGCTCTCCTGTACTTACTAACTTTGACCCTTCATTACGGACTGAGGTACACACTGACGCCAGTAGCATCGGCTATGGTGCAGTGCTGATACAAGTGGGAGCTGATGGTAAGAAGTATATGGTCGCCTATTTTAGTAAAACCATCCAGGGCGCTGAGAGCAGATATCATTCATATGAATTGGAGACTGGCGGTTGTGAAGGCCTTACAGTCCTTCCGCCACTACTTATCGGGTTAGAATTCAAAGTAGTTACGGACTGTAATGCATACGTTGCTTGGTGGTGGATTTATCTCCAAGAATTTGATTTCACTATTGAAAACCGAAAAGGTGCCATGATGACCCATGCGGACTACCTAAGCCGTAATCCTGTTGCTCGTTTAACTTCGTAATTGGGCTTTAGTTGCGCAATCGGCCGATTCTAAAACCCAGAACCTCGTTGAAAAACTTAGAGATGGAAACCTGGACCCTCGTAGGTATCTCGTGCAAAACCAACTTCTATATTACCGTTTCAGTCCTGTAGGCGAAGAACCCAGACTCCTTTGTTATATCCCTAAGGGACATCGACTTAGTCTACTCAGAGTCTTACATGACGAGCATCATATTTGTGCGGAGAAAAACCAAGAAGTATTTGTGGTTCCCGGGACTTGAACAATTCATATCTAAGTATATCAAACACTGTCTAGTGTGTCCATGAAGCGGGTTCCTAGAGCCATTGTGTCCTGGAACAAACCAAAGTTACCATTTGAAAATCTACATATGGACGGACTAGGTCCATTGCCCGAATCTAATGGATATAAACTTGTGTTGATCATCGTTGATCCTTTTACGAAATACTAAATATTGTATCTAATTATTAGGCAGTATGTTTCAGAAATGAAACGCACTTTCACTGTTAAATATAATTTTGTAATTTGGAACTTTGCGCCTTGCAACACCAGCTCACGCTTGACCGTCTCTCTCTGCTCTGTGACATTATAGTGACTGTATGTGTTCCCGGTATTTTTACTTAAAATAAAATTAATATTGAAATAAACAGTATTTGTGACTCATTAATCTATCATTCACTAAAGCAATTTCTCTCTTTGGTTCGCCAAAACTTCTTGTAACCGATCGAGGGTGTTTGTTTAACTCCAAAGAATGTATATGTTTGATTCCAAAGAATTTATAGCGCTACTGTCCGAGCTTGGCTGCGAAGCCCTCTTCATTACTCCGGAGATGCACAACGCCAACGGACAGATCGGTGTTCAACATGACATGCCTCGAAGTGAACAACAAGAACGCCGCTTAGTCCGAGCAACTGAGGAGATTACAACTCATCACGAACGTCACCAAGCAGAAGACGACCAAAGCGTCAGCGTTAAAACTTGTAGTTGGCACTGACCTTAAAAATGCAGCGACGCCTGTAATCAGGGCCTTGGGTTCGAGATGTTTCAGTAGATATTACGAAGAATCATGAAACCTGGAGAGAGGTGTGTAGATCTCGAGCTAGTGAGCTATTGGCGAGGAATCAATCTAACCAAGATGCATATGTTAACTAGCGAAGACGCCAGTAGGTATTCGTAATTAAGTATAGCCAATCGACGGGCAAGCTAGACCCGGGCATGAGAGGACGGTACCGTGTTATCAAGGCTCATCACTGTGGAGGAACAGGTCACATATTCCTCCAACACAAAGGGAGGATTCTCCTACCAGGCGAGGTGATCATGCCTGGCGGGCCACTGCCCAACGGTTGATGTTGGGATGTTATATATTTATTTATTTATATAAATATTTATGCACAAAATTGGCAAAGGCGGACTTAATACCGTAGGCATTTTCTGCCAGTCGACCTTAGGGCGATGCAGAGTTAGCCATGGTAGATGCACAGAAGTAACTGTAATTTAAAAAGGAAATATATATAAATATACAATAAGTAATACTAATATAATAAATAAGCGTTAAAATACATATTTTTACAATTATACATATATAAATATACATAATATAAAATTTAGAATGAAAATATAAAATTAAAGTGAATCTGACAGTGTGTTTAGAAAATGTTGCCGCAAAAGATATTTGAAATTTTGCCGTGTTTTTGCCATTTCAATCCCGAGAGGGAGCGCGTTCCAAAGCAGAATAGACTGTATAAGGAAAGTGGAGTGGGACAGTGAAGAAGTAGATTGTTTGAAGACCTAGGGTTCTTAGCGTGGTTTGCACCTAAATACTGTAGTTGTGTGGTTAAGTAGGCAGGGGAATTTGGAGAAAACAGTAAAGAGTATAGAGTAGTCAGTGCACGCATCTGTCTGCGTATGCGGATAGGAAATCAATTTAAACTGGAGCGATGCTGAGATTTATGATCATATTTGCGTAAATTGAAAACGAATCGAATGCAATTGTTGAGAAGACGGTCAAGCTTATTGAGCAGATCTGCATTCAGGTCAAAGTAACACATATCACCATAGTCGATTATAGGGAATATTAGGGTCTGAACAAGCATCGCCTTAGCTTTAGGTGGAAGAAAGTTCTTCAGTCCGTGGAGGGCCCGCAACGAACCTGTGACTTTCTGACACACGGATCCAACTTGTTTTCGCCAATTGAAAGTTGTGTCAATGTACAATCCGAGGTCCTTCACACTTTCACAGAATGGGATAACCATTCCATTGTACGTAAGCGGTGGAAGTGAAGCAAGGTTGAGCTGGCTGATACTGCGATACTGCCAAAGGTTATAGCCTGACATTTGTTTGGATTAACTGATACACCAAACATATCGGACCAGTGTTTAATAGCTGCCAGGTCACTATTCACAACAGAAACCGCGGACGATACACTACACAATTCTGTTTGATAGTATAACTGCAACTCATCAGCATATAGATAATAGGAACACTGAAGTTTTAGGGGTATAAAGTTAATGAAGATGGAAAATAGCAGAGGTGAAAGAATACCGCCTTGAGTGACGCCAGTAGCAAGACTACGCCAGTTTGAGGATAAATCTTCTGCCTGCTGACGATCCCGAAGGTAAGAAGAAAACCAGTCCAGTGCTTCTTGAGAAGCTGAAAAATGGGATAGGACAGCGAGGAGAAGTTCATGACTGACGGTATTGAAAGCATTGGAAAAATCAACCAGCACTGTGGTAGTAATCTTAGTGTTCTCCATCCCCGCCTTAATATCGCCAGTCACTTTAAGAAGGGCAGAAACCGTGCTATGGCCTGGTCGAAAACCCGACTGAAAAGGACTGAGTAAGTTGTTACTGTAAATAAATTGGGAGAACTGCTTATGGACACGGGCTTCCAGCACTTTGGAGAGGAAGGGAAGGATAGAAATTGGACGAAAGTGAGTGGGAAGAGATGGATTGAGAATTTTGGTAAAGGACGCACATACGCTCTTCTACATAGAGAAGGAAATGTGCAAGACATGAGAGAAAAGTTAACAATATGTGAAATAGCGGTAAGGTGGGCTAGTAATGTGACGATCATTCTTCGACTAATACCATCACAACCCACCGCTTGGGATTTGATGGACATGATTATTTTTCCAATCTCTCCTTCTGCAACTGGACTGAAGTGAAAAGAGCTTAATTGAGGACGCGGTAGACTATTGATGTAATTACAGGTATTTTGTTCAGTTAGATTGTCCAATGTGAGAGATGTGGCAAAATGTTGGTTTAAAGAATCGAGGCTTATGGATTTTGGAAAGTCTACATGCCGCGATCTGACGATACCAAGGGTTCTAGGAACTTCCAGATGTCGGCAGGAGAGGAGCAGGAGATACTATCGGAAATGTGACGGCGTTTAGCGTTCCGTATCATCTGGTTACACCGATTTCTTGCAGACTTATACAGTTGACTTCGACACGGTCCCGCTTATAAGTGCTAAAAGCCATGTTTCGACACCTCATCGCCAACAGTATATCCTTAGTCATCCAAGGAGCTGGCGGTCGTTTTAACCTAACTTTTCTAACGGGCACATGAGTATCGTATAAGTTAATTACTATTTGGTTGAATATGTGCACTTTCTCATCGACAGAAGTAGAATCGATCAAGGGGCTCCAGTTAATATGTGCCGCATCATCGATCAATTTATTTAAGTTCATTTGTCTAAAGCAACGCCTGTTCAGAATCCTAGGCTTGGGTTTTGGAGGCTTGAGGATGTAAGAGAGAAAGATCAGGTCATGATGTGAGAATCCTGGAGCGTTAAGTTGACCATGAGAGGAAACAAAGGAAGGGTTGGAAGTAATAATCAAGTCAAGCCAAGTGTCCTCGCTGATATTATTATGGTGAGTTGCATATAATGGTAGAACATTAAAGCTAACCGATTCAAGGAGGAGTTGGAGTTTGCAGGAGCGGTTGGAGTTTTGGGCTAGGAGATTGGTATTGAAATCACCCATGATGACATGATGAACGTAGTCTGCCCCCAAAGATTCAAGAACTGTTTCGAAATCAGTGAAATAGTCAATAGAAGGGGGACAATAAACAACACCAAGTACGACCTTGGCACCTTCAACACAAACCTCCAAGAATAAGAATTCTGCAGAAGCATCATAGTGAGAAGAAGAAGATATTATCCTATAAGAAAGGTCGTTGTACAGGTAGATGGCCACCCCACCTTCCCCCCTACTATCCGGTCATTACGGATGAGGATAAAACCTGGCAGGGAGTAAGACGTGGAGTGAAGATGCGGTTTGAGCCAAATCTCGGAGATCAGCACGGCATGAATATTGACATCATGAAACGCTTCGTACAGGTCACTAGAGTGGCTGGGAATACTTTTTTTTGGGCATTTAGGTGACACACATTAAATAGCTGGCTGTTTTTGTTGTTGTTAAATTTGTTACGTAGAACACCACCAAGAGTATCCGTAACGGAGCAGAAGCTTTCATCTCTTAAAGACGTTTCAGATTCACAGACAGAGACAAAAGATTCACTATTTGAGGACATGAATATAAATGAACTGTAAATATATACAAGTTGAAGAAATAAATTAAACTTAAATATTAATTAAATTATAGACAGATGTTCTAGTACACCGGTTGTATCTCTGCACCACCCGCCAGCTTACATCACTAGAAAAACCTAGCATTTTAAACAAAAATTTTAAAAAACAGATTAAAATAACATATAATGTAAAGAGAATGTCGGTGCCCATAGGCAATCATGCACCTATAAGCAAACATTATAGACACATTTATGCGCAGCGTATTCGAACCGAGATGAGTGATTAATTTTTCTATGAGTCTATGCCACGCCAGTGTCACAAAAGTCAAATAAAAAATAAAAAAAGAAAGGTAAAATAACATGAAATTAGTGATTATAATATCGATAATAATATATATATAAATCTACGAAAAAATACAAGCAAAGAAAGAATGTGTACAAAAAAAATTGACAAAGTATGTAGCACATAAGGAATAAAAAAAACATGTTTGTAATATATCAATATCTAGTATTGAGTGAAAGTTAAGTTTATTCATTTACAAACCCAGACATCTTTTGCAGACTGACCACTGGGTTTTGAGGAAGTCGTTTGTGCTTTTGGGTATTTTAAAAGCCACGGATTGAGCTCGTCAATGGTTTCGATCTTGTGCCGGACACCACCGGGAGCCTTAACCACTATGGTGCCGTCTTGAGTCCAGCAAGCAGATGTCCCAAAATGTAGCCCGGCTCTTGCGAACACGGTTTGCCTGTTCTTGGTTAGAAACTCTTTGATAGTTATAGAGGACCCTTTTAGGGCTGACTTGGCCCTCCACACTGACGTTCTGACATCGACACTCGAAAATTTAATAAGAATAGGCCGCGGACGGTCCCTATTCGATACTCCAAGTCGGCGACAGACCTTGACAGACGAAGCCTGCATATCCCCGAGGCCCTACTTGTTTCGGATGACCTGAAGTGTGACCCCCTCATAGTCCTCCTTCTCAGTTTCCTCGACACCCAAGAAGATAAGAGACAAGCTGCTTAGAGCATTCGCCTATTTGTTTTCGGAGCAGGCCCAACATGGAGAAGACCAACTCCCGGAAAGTTCGGAATTCTTCCGCCACCTTTGCTACTATATCTTTGGCAGGACCAGCGCTTTGGATTTGTGCCTCAAGATCAGCCATCCTCCTTGCAACAGTTTCCTCCAGGGTCTTCTGCGCCGTCAATATATCACCGACTTGTGACATCCTCGATGATTACTTTATTCAATTAAATGATCAATCACTATATAGCAATGCACTGGCAGGTGGTGTGTATTTAATGGATTATTGTCACATTAAATATTCATCAAATGTGAACACCAACACTTGAATCGCATTTAGTTGTCCTAATAAATAAAATAAGACATGAAGTATTATAAATATAATTAATATAAAATTTCGAGATTTACGAAACATCTTTAGTTTTCAACACCTACCGCCGAAAAACCGGTATATATGTTAATCGGCGCGAGAACTTCTATTGCGCGATTTAGGATTGGTAGTTTCTTAGTTTTCTTCGTTGCTCCGTAGTTCGATATTTCTTCGGTAGATGGCGCTGTCATATATTTTATGTTGTTGCGCTGTATGTGAAAGTCGCCACACTCGCTCGCAGAAAGAAACCGTGGAGTTCTTCGCGCTCTCGCTGCGCAACATGGGCGCAAACATGTTATCGAGCGAGAGAACACCCACCCCGATGGCCGCCACGAGATCACGCCTCGGCTCCTCCCACGTGCCATTCTGCCAGTCTGCCAGTCTGCCAGTGTGTGAAACGCCGTGTCTATGGTCTGGTCATCGCAATCGTGGCACTTAGACGTTGGCTTCTTGCGGATCAGACACAGGTGATCTCCAAATCATCCTTTTCCAGTGAGTCGGTATAAGAGGATCGCGTGACGCCTCTCGAGCCAATCCTACATAACGGGTCTAATCGCTGCAATAACGGCGTGCTCAGCGCTTGATTGCCCAAGTCGCTCCTTCTATTCATCCACGAGGACCTGGCGGAGTTGGGATTTCTGATCATCTATTTCTCGAGTCTCAGGACTCCTCTCCAACTCCCGCGCCTCCTTGCGCCACTGGTAAAGAGCCGCAAGTGCTCTCGCCTCCAGGTCCCATGGTGGAGTTCCAGCCAGGGGACTGGCGGCCTCGAAGGAGATCGTGCGGTACCCTTATGATCCTGATTGCCAGCACTCGTAGCAGTCGTCGCAATAGCGCGATGTTGCTGGCCCACAAACTGGTGTACAATAAAGAGATCTATTATTATTACTAAGTCTTAGTTTCTCTATGTCTGCCCCCGTGCTTACTCGACTATGCAGGGAGTTTTCGTTCTTCTTTAACCCAGATAATCCTACTGTCCTATATTTAGGACAGTAGAAATAAAAAAAAATATCAGAATACCCTCTTTATCTAAGATTATTTAGTCTTATGATTTGCAGTAAGAAACGTGTCAGCTTTATTAGAAAAAATAAAAAGACAGTTATTTTAANCAGTACGTTTTGAGTCCATCACGGGACTTTACTGAAAGAGAAAAGCCAACTATCTCTTTTATTTCAGTCTTTACACGGCGCAGCGTAATGTTATTTGAGAAAACTCAGAAGAAGCCTCAGAACACTATGGGTACTATAAATTTAACAACTTCATCAAATCTGAGTCAGCTGGTCTAGGTCACAACCCTTTAGAATAGCAAGAGTTGAACCCCACAAGGTTATCAGTTCGCGGTCACCACGCATAATATAAATACACGAATATTATTGCATGTTATTCAACGATAAGGTCTGGTGCCAAGTTATTCCAATGAGCTAAAGCTGGCAGGTGCAGCAGGTAGATTTCACGCTAGATAATGTTGCCGTGTAATTAATTACGGATACACTCGTAATTTAAGCTGATTGACAGAAGAAACATTTCAAACAGACACATAATCATATTTATACAAGAATGACCTTCATATCTTTTTTCTTTCAGATACGAAACGATAATTCTTGAAGTTCATATTTTCTGTTTTAGTTCTGCATAATAACCTTTTTACGTCGTTTCATCTGCGCTTAAGATTACTATTTTGGGAGCATGAGGATACTACACCGTTTCGTGGAGGTGGCGTCAGTCCTGACACGTCTCCAGCCTTCTGATATCCTGGCAGAAATGGACACGAGGGTCTATGACCAGACTTGCTTTATTCGCCGGGACGAGAGCGGGAAATACCAGGACAACCTTGGTTTATTTACGTTTAAATTTAGCATTTTTATAATATGTAATTTTTCGTTTAGCAGAATGTGTTGCTTGTAAATGTGTTTTGTTTTATTGGGTTGCCAGTTTATAAGACTCGAAATTTAGTTATATAGTTTAGTTTATTCATTTATGCGTAGAACTACAATTAGAAGCGACAAGTTTGCCGTGAACCACTAACTGTTAGATCATATAAAATACACTGTAACATTCATACTGCAAAGCATTGGCACTAAAGCTTGACTCCACTCCATTACAGTTTATTGCACAATTTATGTCTTAATACATTACATCTCTCCTATATGTATCTTAATTAGATATTTACGTTATTAAATTGACCGTCAGTATTACGAGCTACGATGTACGTAAGGCTAAAGATACTAATAAAAAATATGTTTTTATTCGAAGACTTTGGAATCTACAGACATTTATTGGAATCGAAAATGAAAATGTGAAATTAAAAATGAAGTCTGGCCCTGACATTGGCTTTGACTGGCAGCACGCATTGATTAACCTATACTTCTTTTCATTTTTTGATTTAATTTTCTCTTGTAAAGAAAGAATGCTCACTAGTGCTCATTATTTTTCTTCGCTTGTACAAAAGTGGGTTCGTATCCACCGCCATAAAAGGTTATGGATTATGGAGCTTAATTACTCTTTGTCTTTGGGCCGTTCCTTACACCTCCAACATAATTAAGACTTGACCGCATTAATCCCAGTTATGTAGGTATTATAATTAAACATGACTGCGATACACGTGTTTAAAAAAAGAACGATTTTAAATTAAAAAACATAATATTTATTTCTTTTCACTGATATGAAGAATTAAAACTCCTAGTTATAAGTTACCTTACTCATTGAACATTATTGACTTAAAAATTACAATATACATTAAAATTAAAATACTGCCTGGTTACGTTAAATATTTCTGAAAATGTAATTTTATTAGATAATCATTTAGAAATTGCCAGAGAGACTCAACACTTTAATTTTTGTCAAAAACAAAATACGCTATGACAAAGTAGAAAAGCTCTCGCATTGTGAAAAAAGATTTAAATTCTCGCTCTTTTTTTAATAGATAAATCATGAACTTAATTTTAAGGTCTCATTCCACTATTGTTAAAATTCGTTTAAGTGAGTACCTATGTGTGGCATGTAATAGGTACTCATTTAAAACTTATATGTTCCTTAAAGTTGTTTTTGCTTTTTGTAAATCAATAATCAGATACTTTCAGATTACAAAAATTATCTAAACGTGACGTAGCAATTTTAATTCAACAATGAAATCATACATACAAAACTTAATTGCTAAATTGATTGAACAAACTTTTATGACTCAGTTATAAACTAAAAGTTGTAAAATTATATTGAGCTGTAAAAACACGTAACATTCAATGTTATAAAATACATAATTGTATTTACAATAGATTTATATATTTACACATTAAAATACCATTGCAGCTCGACGCACTGATTTGCTCAAAATAAATTAAGAATTACATATAATATTTTACTCAGGGTTTTAAGATTTTTGTAATGTTGATCTAACAGCAATAAATGTACATTAATTTACCAGATGTTTAAATGCCGAGTTGAACATTTGTCAAATTAAAAATATTAATGCCAAAATAGCAATAGTCAATTACTTAGATTGCTATTAACTGTCATCTTACTTAGGTACTCTTAACGGTTTTACGGTAACTGGTTAACTATTAGTCGAAAGGATCTTTCGACTTTCGATGCAAATAATAGCCAATTTTAGTCATTTGAAGCCCAATTCTAATCTATTCTTAATTTCACCGGTGTCAATCAAAGAACTTTCCTCATAGCATAGTAAATCTTACCAACGACCGTTTACAATAATCTTTCTATAGTTTTAACTAGAGATAGGTTATTAAAATGGTATGAATTCACCTTAAAAAGAATATTATATTTTTTCATGAATAAAAAAAAAATATGTATATCAATAGACTGCCTCGTTGGTCTAGTGGTTAGCGTTAGCGACTGCATATCAACAGGTCTCAGGTTCGATTCCCGGGTCAGACCACTGTTCGGTTTTTCTTACAAGAAATTCTTAATAGCAGCCCTTAGTATGGAAGATGGCGGTGTTTTCCGCCCGTACCTCGGAGAGTACGTTAAACCGTCAGTCCTGGATGTCATGAATATTTATGGCAATCGTTATGCACTGACTTCCTAGTCAGTGCCCTCATATATCCGATGCCAGTCGCTCCGTGGAAAAACTGATATTCAGGTAAAACCGGTTAAACTAGTTGCCGACCTTAAATCTTGGGAATGATAATACTGAAAAGAAATTTAAAAAATGTATAGACCATCTCCAGTTTTAACTAGAGATAAAGAAAGATAGAGGTCATTGCAAACAGCCGTTAGACTGGCAAAATACCAAAACCGCTTTCGGTCCCAATCACATGGTCCTTAATCCCATACATGACATGTATGGGATTAAGGACCAGCTGCACCAGTTCCTGAGAGATAAAAGTTGACAATCTCACATATATATCTTTATACAAACCGAAATCTGTAGGTTTTGATAAAAAAATTGCATAAGTACAACAGAGATTTTATCAACAAGTGTTGTAACTGGCCTTAAGAGTAGATTGAAACTGGACTTCAAACGATTATACCACGAAAATTGATCGATGTGTTTTTTTGTGATAAACGCCCTCACGCAGAAATATAAGCTGTATTTCGAATCCGACCAGTCGACCAAACCCCTTAGTCAAATTATTTCGTGTCACTTCTCCTTCTGCAATCTCTAACGCCTCTCTTATCTTATATTACTGGCTAATATTTTGTTTTGAATACTTGACTTAGAATTGAGAAACGTTATTCCTAAACTTTGTTAGTTTTTATTAACGTTTAATTTTCAACTTGGCTAAAGGGGCAGATCTCGAATGCTTCAAAAAATTCAATCCAAATCCACACTCGGCTCAAGTAAAGATTTTTTAAGCTTCATTGAACGCCTTATGGAACGACGAAGAATAGTTTCTTCACTCTCGTCGTTTTTGCAATAAGCACGAACCTGTCCTTTAAGTTCCCGGCCAGGCCTGGCTTTCACTACAGCACTGAAATGTCTGTAACCGGCACCACCTCGCAATAGCACAGGAATTGCTTCTGTAGATTCTATCGCGAGAAAAGTTATCTAGAAAACATATTAAGTATTATTTATTCTTATTATTAACTTCTGCAAACTGTATCGTGTTAAAAGACCGACCGGTACCGATTTATGTAGCACAGTTACGGAGAGAAATACTAAACAGCGGTTTTCCTTGTGGCTGTGGGTCGAGGTGGTTCATTTGCTCCAAAGCTTGGCTGACCGACTGTAAGAAGTCTATTAAAAACACATAGGTAATGTCATTTGGAAAAAACGCGATAATATATTACAATTATGAATACGAGACGTTCCGTTACCGTCCCTAATCATCCCATTGACAGGTGTTGAACTGAGTAACGGAGTAAATTTCGTAGGGCAGTACTGATCAGCGTAGTGCTTTAGGCCAAAACCTCCTTTTTTTCTTGATGTTTATGTTCATAATCAATACTTACGTAACAGTCAAATATTCCTTCACAGAGTATTTGATGTCCTTTATCCTGAGCTTCATATTCAAATCTTCTTCTAAAGACTTTTTTGTCAGTTTTATTTCTTACACCTTGGTACAAGGACCTGAATGGTGTCATCATGATGGGAGGCTCCTCTGTGGGTAACGGCTCTGGATGTCCAGCTGAGTTTACGTTGATATTAAAAGTTTGTTTTGGTTTTTGGCTAAATTAAAATATTATGACATATTATATTATTTACCGACATGTGTATTAACTATAATATAATAAAAACTACTTTTGTTTTGCTATAAGCGATGATAGATAAACTTTTAACCCGACTGCGAGCGAAAGAGGCCTAAACGGCTTGTCGTATTTTTATGTGAGTATTGTCAGTAGATTCGTCTTAGTAGTGAGAATGACACTGGGTACATCAAAATAAAAAAAAAACTATACGCAGTCGGTTTTTTTTCTAATAATTCGTTATTTGTTTCAGATTTTTCACTAAATTTTGTTGTAATATGAAGTTGAGCCTGTGGATGACTCTCTGTCTTTGGCAGTACAAGAATAATGCCCCTAAAAAAGAGACACCTTTTAGCGCATTATGGCCTTACAGGAGACTGTGGTGCAATTCTTTCGCAGCTTTTGAACGACATAAACTATTAGTTAATTGATAATAACCTCAATTATGTTCATTTGAATTGAACACTCAACTTTAGTTGAGTGACTCTTTCGTGGAGAAGACCATGCAGGGTTTGTAGCGAGTGAATAAATAGACAGAGATTATATGGATAAGATTGCATTTCCCCAGCAAGCTTAACTTGCGAGCTTAGCGAGTAAGTAAAACATTGTTGAATAACACATTTAAAAAATTAGTTACACAATTAAAATGCAACAAAAAAAGCTATACATTTTGTAAATTCTTATTTTGAAGTGAAAACTTCTTAAGGGGCGTACAGCACCTTTTGGTTGAACGAAAATCACGGAACTCACGTCATCGTCACCAAACGCTTTTCATAAGTTATATTTTTTTGCGTATTTTATTTTAAGAGCAAAGAGGTTCATTGCAGGTGCGTCTAAACCAAATGCTTGTTTATATAGTTTTGAGTTTTCACTCCTATCGGCAGTCCTCATGACTGCTTTGTTTTTTTGATCGTTGACTCTGCTCTCAAATAATTAAAAAATATATATTAAAATATGACTTACAAAAGACGTCTGCCTAAACCGAAGAAATTTTGCTTTTCATAAAGATACGTTTCTTTACAGCCAACCAAAGTTATGATATACGAAAGCCCAGCAAGGAGATCTATAAACAGCTTCATAATGAACTATTCTTCATAACGAACTTTAAACAATGAGGGTTACTTTATTTATGACAAAAATTAATTCATTGTAAAATATTGCACGTCTGTGGTATTATATAATATATGACCGATACGCCCCGTGGTATTTTATGAGATTTTTTATCGCCACCGCCTACGTTTCTCCACCATATGGTAAGTTATAAAATACACCGACAAGGTCACGGAAAACAATCGCGTTGTTTAATTTGAAATTTCATCATCAAAACTTTAAAGGTACTTTCACACTTTACCATCCTCCAAATTTTTTTTGTTAGTCAATATTTTTTTGATTGGCATACATCGCTCAGGTTGTCCTGTTAGAATATCACAGATGTGTCTAATTATATAATGGGATTTGTACTTTTTCTCTCCTACTCTCAGAGATTAGAAGAGACTATCTACATTAATCCTACATTCGGTGGGACAATCGTATGACTCCCACAACGTCCTATCCTTGGCAAAACTACTCACCTTTGACTGTAATAAAAACAGTACTTCAGTTAAGGAAAATATTATAGCTAATAATAATGTAGTTTAATTGTAGCTTTTAATGGATTGGTGAAACCATTCATCAATCCATTAAAAGCTACAATTATCGGATTATCGGTTAACCCGACAAAGTGTCAGGCCATACTAATCGGCAGCCGGCGTTCAATCGACAGTGTCAATTATGGGATGCTTCCCGGGGTAGTACTGAATGGCACCGCCATTCCTGTCTTACGAACAGTGAAAGACTTAGGCCTACAACTAGATTGTACGCTGAGCTGGCGCGATTAAGTCACATACATATGACAGAGGGTTACCGGCATTCTCAGAGCCCTATATCGTCTTAAAAACTTCCTGCCCGTAAAAACTAAGACAATGCTTGTGCAGTCTCTTATATTCCGTTTGATAGACTATGGTGACGTGTGCTATTATGACCTGAATGCAGATCTTCTCAATAAGTTAGATCGTCTTCTCAATAACTGCATTCGATTTATTTTTAATCTTCATAAGTATGACCACATTTCCATTTAAAAGATAAAAAATATAAAAATAAAATAAAATATAAAAAACATTTAAAGCGAAACATGAGCCTGCTTAATTGAGCATCGACGGTCTAAATTTTCAGAACTCGTTGACAGGCCTACTTTGATCTCTTCCTTGATCGTCTTGAGGCGTTCCGTTTTTGGTTTTTATTGTTGTAAGAGTGAAATATCCTAATTCGCATAAATAGGTCCTTGCAAATCGCAAAAGTTATGCTTATTGAAATGTTCTCCTGTCACTTTAAATATTTCTTCTCCAGTAATATGGTTAGGCAGGGTAGGACGAAATAAAAAGTTCTCAGAAATTCTTCATATTATATCTGCTTATATGCACAGACCTCAAGCACTTACGATATAAACAGAAGAATAGAAATAGGGCGAAAATTATCTGTAAGTGTGGACTACTTTTTTGGGGAAAGGGATTACGTAGGCCTTGCGTCAATGAGAGGGTAAAGTTTCGAAGTCAAAGGAAAGGTCGATTATGTGGATGATTACTAAGAGGATAGGATCCAGGATGGAACGATCATTGGTCAGCTAATGCCATCATGCCCCACAGCATTAGAGCGGTCAGATAGGATAATCTTTTTGATGTCCTCAGAGCGCACTGGATAAAATTTAATGAGACAATAGCGAAATTGGTTAGACCAGTAAATAATTTAGCATTTTTACTGTGGGAGAGCTACGCTTCGGCATGAATGGGCCGGCTCGACCGGAGTGATGCCACGGCCTTACTGAAAACCGGTGTAAAACAGTACTTGTGCTGTGTTTCACCGAGTGGGTGAGGATATCGGATGCCCACACCCCCTTCATGACATGTCGTGTAGACAGCGACGACCATCCCCGCGTCTATGCGTGCCTCTATAGGTCCCATAGTGGTGATGCCGAAACTGATCGACTCATCGAGCACATCCAGATGGCTATAGATCTCGTGCAGCAGCAGATCCCCTCCGCAGAGATCATCATACTTGGCGATTTTAATGCTCACCACGCCTATGCTGGCTTAGCTCCAGTAAAACGGATCACATGGGGAGATCTGTTCACGACTTCGCCCTGGCATAGGGCCTCACTCAACTGGTTACCACGCCCGCGCGAGTTCCAGATGTGGAGGGCCAGAATTCCTCATTGTTGGACCTTCTGCTGACTTCTCATCCGGACGGATACCACGTATCTGTAAACGCTCCGCTTAGCTCCTCAGACCATTGCCTTGTCCGGAGAACAGTGCCTCTCACATACTCACCGCGATCGCGAGTTGCACGCAGCTGTCGTGTGTGGCACTACAAGTCAGCAGATTAGGATGGGATGCGGTCCTTCTTTGCATCCTACCCTTGGAAACAGTTGTGCCTCTCGCCGGATAATCCCAACACCGAAGCTGATTCTGTTGCTGATGTTGTGCTACAGGGTATGGATCTTTTCATTCCCTCTTCTGTGGTACCCATTGGTGGCAAGTGCGGGCCCTGGTTTGGTCCATCTTCGAAAAAAGCCTCTCGCAGGATGCAAAAAGCTTACCAAGCCTGGGCTGACGCAGTGGCGGTGCGGGATCAAAATACCAGCGTTCTAAAAAAGGAATACAACTTTGCCTCTAGGTCCTTCAAAAGAGACATTGCAAAGGCGAAGTCGGAGCACATTGCTAGGATTGGCGAGACGCTTGAGCGTCTTCCTTCGGGAACTTGAGCATTCTAGTCTCTTGCCAAGGCTATCGAAGGGAATTTCTGTAAGCCATTCCTTCCACCTTTGCACTTGGGAAATAATTCGTTGGCAAATGACGCAAAGGAGAAAGCCGATATTCTGGCAAAACACTTTACGTCCAACTCGACCTTGGATGACGGGGAACAGGAGCCGCCTATCACATCGCGGTGCGAGTGCTTTTATCCCTGGACATTCACAGGTCGAGTGGCCCTGATGGAATCCCCCCTATAGTGCTGAAGATGTGCTCCCGAGTTGGCAGCGGTCTTGACGCGTCTTTTTCGGCTCTTCTACTCTTCTGGCGCAGTCCCGACATCATGGAAGGTAGCATTTCTCCACCCGATCCCTATAAAAGGGGACCGCTCTAATCCATCGAATTACAGGCCGATAGCTGTAACTTCCCTCTTCTCGAAAATAATGGAGTCCATTGTCAACCGTCAGCTCCTACGGTATCTAGAAGATCATCATCTACTTAGTGACCAACAGTACGGCTTCCGTAAGGGTCGATCGGCTGGAGATCTTCTGGTATACCTGACACATCGCTGGGCACAGGCGATAGCGACTAAGGTGGAAGCCTTGGCAGCCAGTTTGGACATCGCGAAGGCTTTCGATCGGGTCTGGCACAGAGCTCTTCTTTCGAAGCTCCCTTCTTATGGGCTACCCGAGAAATTATGCGATTGGGTCACCAGCTTTCTAGCAAATAGAAGCATAAAGGTCGTAGTCGACGGTGAATGCTCTGACTCCATATCTGTGAATGCCGGTGTCCCGCAAGGCTGTGTGCTATCGCTATTTTGTTCCTCCTCTATATCAATGACATGCTGCAAATTAGCGGCGTTCATTGTTATGCGGATGACAGCACCGGTGATGCCCTTTACACCAGTCGCGCCAATATTTCTCGGAAAAACGTCATTGAGAGTCGAAACAAACTTGTGTCTGAAGTTGAGACCTCCCTGAATAGGATCTCAGACTGGGGTAGACTTAACTTAGTCCAATTACACCCTGCAAAGACACAAGTTTGCGCGTTCACTGCTAAAAAACTGCCGTGGGTCGTGTGTCCTCGTTTTGAAGATACTTCCCTATCTGTCTCAGCCAATATTGGAATACTTGGTATCGACATATCAAGTGAAGTTCAGTTTCGTGATCATTTGAAGGGGTAAGGCCAAATTGGTCTCGAAACAGCTCGGTGTGCTCAACAGATCGAGACAGTATTTCACTCCAGCCTTTTGCTTTATAAGGCGCAGGACCGACCTCACATAGAATACTGTCCCCATCTTTTGGCGTGGTCACCCCAATACCAGCTCCTCCTTTTGGACCGCATTCAACGGAGAGCGACTCGAATCGTCGATTCCCAAGAAGCTTCATTTCAGCTGGACCCATTGGCGCTGCGTAGAGATGTGGCTTCACTGTGCATCTTCTACCGCATTTACCACGGGGAGTGCTCCGAGGAATTGTTCGGGCTGATTCCTGCCGCCTCTTTCCGACATCGTCCTTCGCGATAGAAATTCCTTCTTGATGATTGGCAGTCCACAACTGTGCGTTTTTTCAAGGAACTCTCTGCCTTGCACAACAAAACTGTGGAATGAATTGTCGCCTACGGTATTCCCGGACCAATACGACCAAGAAAAGAGCGTACTCCTTCTTAAAAGGCCGGCATCGCACTTGTGACACCTCTGGTGTTGCGGGTGTCCATGAGCGGCGGTAATTATGTATTTGTGCATAAAGTAATAAAATAAATAAATAAATAAATAATCGCTTACCATCAGGCAATACGTGTGCTCGTTTGACTCCTATACCATAAAAAAATTGACGCTTCGTTTGAAGATCGGGCATAGTGTATAAGGAAAGACAATTGATATCATTCAAACTACTAGTGTTTTTGAACTGGGAATGCTATTGTATTTGTCAAATTGTTGTTGTAGCAATTTGTTGTGCTATATATATCAATTTCTACATATTGGAAGAAGACCCAATAATTCGAAGGGTCCACCTAACATCATACTGATCCTGTCTGAAATTATGAAAGGCCCGATCCTTGCCTCCGAAAGCAACTCAGACCCCTACAGCCATCCAGGTGCCGGGGCACGTTTCCATTTTACCGTTCTAATGGGAATCGCATCGTGAAATATTTATACTATCGTTGATGTGAACATTGATAGCATTTAGATTAAACGGATGTGGTTGCCCACATTCGTTCAATCTAATTTAGTAACATCTGTAGGAGGTTTCAGGGTGTAGGGTAGGTAGATCAAGCCATCATTGCAGGAACCGAGAGCAGGAAGTTGATCATGGAAAGACAAGGTTTGTGGCTGAGATAAGGATGAGATCAAGCTAGGTATCATGGTGTTCAGTACTATGGTAACTTGCTTGTAGGTGCAGAACGTGGAGACTGCTGTCTTGGATGATTTGTAGTAGGTTACGTATTCAGGAGGAGTTTGATGAGGATGTAATGTAAGTGTTCCTAAAGATTCCAGACCTGTTTCCATCATGGAGAAGTAGGAAATAGCAGAAAGGCAGTAGACTATACCTAGAATAACGCTCATGACTAACCCACACTTGGTACAGATGACCGAAGCAAAGCGCCTCCTTCGAGCGTTGACGTTACTTACATCTGTGTACCTAAGGACATTTTTCAGCCCGCCTGTTAGGGTTTATGGGATAACCCTATTTTTCCGAGGCACACCAACAGATAACCACTGTACGTACACCAATGTGCTGTGGCAGATGCATGCAAAAATCGATATGGAAAAAAAATCCTATAAATCCCTTAGGAGTTTAAGCACCAAGCAGTTGATCCAAGTGGACGAAAATATCCCAAATGAATCCCCTGGGGATCATAATGGAATTGAAATCCAAAAAGATACCCTAGAGGATAACGGATAACTCATATATTTGGTAAATATATACATAAATTTACAATAATTTAACAATAAATAAATCAAATAAATAAATAATAATAAAAATAAAGTAACATATTTATCAAAGAAACAGCGTTATCACTAAACGTAAGTTTGACATTGACACTATTCGATTGATTGGTTTCTTCTTGTCAACCAAATAACTTGCTTTGTATTTTTCTCTATTGTTTTATAAAAAACAAGCTATGAAAGCAATGCCAACGGCAATACTATAAATTCTGCTGTTAACTGTGCTAAATCTCTTCTACTTTGCTATCATAATCTCTTTAAGATGGACGGTGAGTAATTGATATCATTGGGTCGGCTTTTGTCATTTTAAATTTATTTGTTGTTAAAATAATCATGTTTTAGGCGCTTCTGCTAAAAAATCTACTTCCTTTGAGACTTTAGTAATTCAGAACATAACAAACGTGAGTGAATTAAAAGCAAAACTAAATGATATTATCAAAACCGGAAAGGATTACGATTACGATGTTTCCTCTTGTCTGAAAGCTTTGATTAACAGCAGCGACCAAGATATTGTGCTGTTAAGCATCCAAGCTGTATCAGAACTAGTTAAATGTGAAGAGAAACGTGATACATACGCCAACAAAGCCATCATAGCCCCTATACTGGGTATATTACAGAAAGACATCACAACGGATAATGTGGAACTTATTAAACAGTCTTGTAGAGCTCTTGGGAACTTGTGTTGTGATTGTGATAGCTCCAGACAAATTATACTTGAATCAGGCGGGATCCCTATTCTTGTTAAACTACTTGAAAGAAGTTTGGATATGAAATTAGAAGTTATTCAAATGCTTGTGGCCAAATCTTTACTTAATTACTCTATTGGTGGCTCAGAGTTCTCTGAATCAATAGCTAAAGGAGGTTTGATACAAGTCCTTGTAAGAATATTATCTATGGAACTAGAGAAGGCAGATTTTGATGATGATGTGATATCAACATGTCTATTGATATTAAGTGTTATTAATGATAATTCACCAGAATTTTTGTTTGAAGAAACTGTAAACAAGTTAGTTTTAAAAATTCTGAAAGAAACAACAAGTGTGGAGATTTCTGAACTATGTGTAGATCATCTACTTGCACAAGCCGAACATGGTGAGTATTATTTTTTGTTTTTGTTTTATTTCAAGTATTATACTTACAGTCTAATTGTTTGTGTATTGGATATCACAGTATATTTTGTTTAATAGGCTAATAAATTGGTGAAAGAATTTCCAAAATTAGTTTAATAGATGCAGATGTTTTCCCCTACAACCTTACAAAGTTTTCCTTTTTTATAATATTGGTATTTAGTTCACCTATGTCCCATCTATTGGGCTATTCAATTGTTTTTTTTTTCTAATGCAAAGGGCATTAGGATTTTTCATCCAGTGTCACGGGGGACTTTACAAATATACATGAAATAGACACAAATAACACCTAGACTCAGAACAACAATTTGTGTATCACACAAAGTTTTGTCTCATGTGGGATTTGAACCCACAACACTTGTTGCAGTAGAAAGAGGCGTGGCGACCGCTTAAACCACTAGGCACACCATGCTTTCAATTGATACAGTAATTAAAATATAATATTTAAATTATGTTATAGTATTTTATTATGCAATAACATTGAATTAATAAAAAAAAAACTTTTATGCCAAAACAATTTCTGCAGCAAATTATAATTGTTAATATTTATAAATGAAACAAAAATAGGCATGTTAGACATGTAAAAACAGTTAAAATATTATCAGTACTAGTAGAGTAGTTAGTATAATATTATTAGTATGGATAACCATAGTATTAAAAGAAACCTATACATTTCAGATTCTGTTAAAACGATGCTGGCTTATGAGGGTGGTGTACAACTAGTATGTACCCGTTTAGAGCACCTAGTGGAGCGTCATGGTGCTGGAGATTTGAATGCAGATGACACTGAAGTTGAGTCAATCATGAAACAAGCTTGCGATCTTGTTATTATTGTGTTAACTGGAGGTATGTTAAAAATTATCCATACTGATATCATAAATTCGAAAGTACTTCTGTATGTCTGTTACCTTTCACGTCTAAACTGCTGCACCGATGTCAATGAAATCTGGTATAGAGATACTTTGATTCTTGAGGAAAGATGCTACTCTTTACCATGACAAGTGACATACACACAAGTGGAGCAATGTTTGTAACTTCTTCACCCTTATATGGATGGACCAATTTTAAAGGAAAGAAAAGGAAGTTTTATTATATATGATATTTATTATATTATCAACTTATCAACAAACATATTTGGTGTTATGTTAGGCAAGTGTAACTAATAGATAACAAATAATTTTGTATCTATCCCTGTTCAGATGAAGCCATGCACCTTCTTTATAAGAATGGTATGGGTGAAGTATACATGACTATGGTAAAATGGTTGGACTCTCAGAACTACCATCTACTGACTACTGCGGTGCTAGCTATCGGCAACTTCGCCAGGAAAGACGACTACTGCGTACAGATGATGCAGGACAATATATTTGATAAGCTGCTGGGTGAGTATCACTTGTTTTAGGAAAATTCTGTTGATTGGTAGATAGAGAGAAGAATTTTCTGTTTACAGTGGCTTGTGGCAGAAGCATTTGAATTGGGTTAGCATTTTGGAACTCAACTATTCAAAAAAAAATTTAATATGCAAAAGTGTTCATGTAAACTAATTGCAGGATTAATAATTTAATTTGATATTGTGTAATTTACCACAAAAGTGTTTTTGTGACTCATTTTCCAGAACAAAAAACGAAATTTAGAGTGGGTGATATTTGACAGACAGATACATAATTTCCATTGAATACATGTATCTGTCTGAATGTCGTTACTAATTACCAGTACGACTTTGATCTGGTGTTTGGACGATTTCTTATATCGAGTTCACTATAGTGAACTTTAGTTACTAATTTGTTGTTTTTAAAAATGTTGTAAAACTCAGATTAAATTTTGAATCTTAACACTGATTTCATTATGTAATAGTTGCACAGGTGTGTGATAATAGAAGCGTAGTGCAGGTCATCACTGCATTGTCCACTTTCGCATTGAGGATAGTGACCCCCCACTCTTGGATTCTAATCATAGTTTTTTATCTGGCAGAGTAGTCATTTTGGCAGTTAATACTTTAAAAGAAATATTTGTTTGATGCGGTCTACTGCGCTAGATGTTGTGGGTTCAAACTCCACAACAGGACGAGACAACGCTGCGTGATCCGCAATTTCTTGATTTGCGTTTGTGTTATTTGAGTCCATTTCATGTATTTTTGTGCAGTTCTCGCACTATATCTAGATATCCTTAAAGCAGATGTAGTCTTTTAAAAAAATAACGCGTTTTGGTCTGCAGACATATTCGAAACATACCATAAGCTCGAGATCCGGATGAAGCAACAGGCGGAGGCTATTCAGCCCATCCCGGCCGTGACGCTGACGAAGATCCAGCACGGTGCGGTGTCGGCGCTTCGCAACCTGGCCGTGGCGCGCGACAACAAGCGCCGCGCCGCAGCCGCCGGCCGCGCCGCGCCCACGCTGCTAAGGGCTCTGCCCCTTGTGGAGGATCACCACGTGGCGTACAAGCTGCTGGCCACCTTGAGGATGCTGGTCGATGGACAAGGTACGATATTTGTGTCGTTTTCAAGCAACCTCATTAATTACCTATGTTCAAATTTGTTGGTTTTTAAATTAATTATAATTATTATGTCATTCTCGGTCTAGTCTTGAAACTATTATTTAAGGAATTACCTACAAATTAGCAACCTCCACTGCCTCTCCTATTGCCCGTAGTCTTGCATCAACGTGAACAATTTTGTTTACCTTAAAAAATGTTATTAAAACGTAAATGCCGTTGCAGACTTTTTCTTAGAATTTTGAAAGTCGAACAATTATTTGATACGTCGTTTTTGTTAAACTTTGAATGATTATATAGTGCACGCGGCAGAATTTCTTAAAATGAATCATTTTACCCCTGTTTTTTGCAATATAGGATAGCTGGTAACTGGGCTATCTAACACTGAAAGAACTTTTTAAATTCAACAAGTATTTCCTATTCAACAAGAACAAAACTTATAATCATTTTACCCCTGTTTTTTGCAATATAGGATAGCTGGTAACTGGGCTATCTAACACTGAAAGAACTTTTTAAATTCAACAAGTATTTCCTATTCAACAAGAACAAAACTTATAGCAGTTTCAACGTCGTAACGTTAGTTTATATTAATTATCTATGAGTCAAATAAGAGCGCACGGTTGGCCCAGCGGTTTAAGCTTTGCGGATGGCGTAGGAAAGCGGTTCCCGGATCTCTCCGAGGGGGTTTCCAAACGTAAAAAAAAGTGGTTTAAGCTTTAACATCGCTCTTTACTGCGTCAAGTGCGGTGGGTTCAAAAGCCCATGGGTGTACTTTGGGTATGTTTTTTGTACGTTTGTAAAGTTCCTCGCGACACGGGATGTGTATATGAAGGAAAGCGATTTCTCGTCGTACGCTTTACGTCGAAACGCAAAGGAACAGAAGCTAGTGTTAGGGCGTCGTAACAGTGCGGTGTGGTGTGCGGTCCGCAGAGGGCGTGGCCGAGCAGGTGGCGAGCGGCGCGGGCGCGCTGGCGAGCGTGGCGCGCTGGGCGCACGCGGCGCAGCACGCCGGCGCCGGCGCGGAGGCGCCGCGCCTGCTGGCCTGGGCGCTGCGCCAGCTACGCCACCACCCGCACTCCGCGCGCTTCGTGCAGGTAGCGCCACCGCCCCTCACCCCTCCGCCACTTAACGTCCACACCGCACCCCCGTTTAATATGAGTCTGCTTTTAAGCTATCCTGATCTATTCGACTGCCTCGTTGGCGCAGTGGTAGCGTATGCGACCGCTGTGCCTGAGGTCTCAGGTTCGATTACCGAGTCGGACCGAATCTTTGTAACGTGCAAATATTTGTTTCGGTGTTTATATATTTTCTATGTAAAATTATGTATGTTTTATTAAAAAAATGTATTTATATCAATTATCTAATACCCAAAAACGAGCTCTTCTTGACTTGGTACTAGATAGCGTTTTGATTATATGCAAGCCGGCCAAACCGATTGGTTTATTGAGTTTGGGTAATATTATCAATGCAGTAATATTATCGCATAAAAAAATTGTCGTTACCTATCTATTTCAAGATAAACAGTCTTTAAGCAATCACAAACCAGGCTTTCCTGACCTGATATATATCAGCATGATTTTGTATTAAGTATTTCTTTTCTTTCAAGTGCCTTACCCTGTATAATTTGCTTTCTTAGCTACTTTTGACACCCAGGAGACAAATAGAAATGGTGGTAATTAAAAAAAAAATGCTTAAAAGTAATCAAAAATACAATATTCGATGTTAGCACCGATCAACAACCAATATCCTACATATATGAAATTATTAAAGGAATTCAAATATCCTATGTATAATGAACATATTATTCCAGGTCGATGGGTGCATATCAAGTCTTGTGAACATGCTAGTGGCATCTCACTCCCTCATGCAAAACGAAGCAATCCTCGCATTAACACTCCTCGCGATAGAATCACTTAAAAAGCTGTCTCCGGACGAACAAACTGACTACGATTACGAAAAGAGCTTTACCACGCAGTTAATAAAGTCGGAAATCGGTAAGCACGTTACAATTTTAGTAGACACCAACTGTGCGAAAATGCCCGTAGAAGTAGCTGAAAATTTGCTCGCGTTTCTCGATATCACATCGAAAAATAACGAAGTTACACTCGATTATAAAGAAGCGAAGGTTCATGAAAGTCTGAAGAAGTTCTGTGAATCTAGAAACGATTTGAGCGACGATATGAAGAGCTGTATTTCTGGTATCGTGTCTGCTATATCCGGTAATGGAACGAGCGATTAAAACTCCAACATCTCGGCAAATCTAAAAATGTAACACCAATTATTTAAGGTTCTTACTCTTTTATGGCTAAAGTTTTATTGTATGCAAATTTCGCTCGTTTTCCTTGTGGGTGTGTTGCAAATAACTTCAGAGTAGAACCACACCAATCTGTGTGGGAGTGGTAATTTTTAAAATCCTCATTTGGTATTTATCTACCGCAGGATTAATTACTCGCTTTGTCAAGAAAAGCAAAACAAATTATGCTTAAAAATCATATGCTTGCTAAGTCTCCATGGAACTTTCCATTTATTTATTCAAATGTATTCCACATAAATATATGTGATCTTTTGGATAACCAGTCAAAATTTATGAAATATTATTGAATGTTTAGGTTATTATATTTTTTGCGATTCTGGCAAACTCATGCAGATGTGGATTCCACAAGTGTTGCCAGCGCCTTAATCTTACTATCGTATCTCTGTATTCAAAATTTATTTTATTATTTTTATAAAGGTGTTTGTAGACAGTTATATTTCATTTTTTATACGCTCAGTATAAAGTTATTCTAAAACATTTTTTTCGTAAACTTGTAGAATTGATTATCAAGTTTAAATAAATATTTTGGGCTTTTCTACAATTATTATCAGATATTTTCCTGAAATTGACGTGTAACTCTAGTGTCTGTTGGATACTTGATAGTTTTACCAATATTACCTTTTTGAGAAATGTCTTACCTTTGGTTAATTAAGAGCTAAACGATGAAGGTCCTGTTTCATGGGTTTTTGACACAATTTATATGGAAGACACATCAAATTGTCTGTCAAATAAGCTATCAGAAACTTATCTGCAACCCGTGATACTGGGCCTAAATATGTATAATTCCTACTTGCTTTGTTATAAGCTTATTTAAAACTTCTATCTAGTCATAGTTTTAACTTTATCTTATTCGGTATCCTCTAGATATTTTGTGTAGGTACTGTGTAATTTTTAAGCAAATTTTATTAACATAAGAACGTTTTATTTTTGCGATTCTCTCGTATTTTACATTCCAAACTTTATAACTCTTTGCCTTTTTACACTATCGATGTATTTGATCTATCTTTCTATTGATAGCTTGCTTCCTAACTTTGCCAGAAAGTATTTACCGAAAAAAAAAATGGACTATATCTAAAATGTACCTTTATTATCTATGATACCTCCTTCCAACTATAATATATTTAGTGCCATCTAACGGTGACTTGCTGAACGACGCAGTGATTACTAGCCCTACGTCGCACAGTTAATATTTTCTTGCCTATTAGTATATGGACAACCACCAAAACCTCTAGTCTTCTTAAATAAATTTTATGAATCAATATGGTCATTACTTTCTGATGAAGTAAATCAATACGTTGTATTAAATCTATTCACATACAAATAATAGCAATACTGATAAAATACTCAAAGTACAATGTATTGTCATATAGTGATAATTACTATAATAGTTATATTTCATTTTTTTAATGTAATCGAATATTGCTTATATTTACGTCACGATTTTGAAATTAATAAATTTAAACTAAGGATACGTCTCGTGTGGCTCAGAATCGGTTAAAATTAAAATGGGCTTAACTACATAGGGAATAGTCTGCCTTTATTACATGTACATATTGAATGCCTCATTGGCGCAGTGGTAGCGTATGCGACTGCTGTGCTTGAGGTCTCGGGTTCGATTCCCGGGTCCAACCCGGTCTTTGTATGACCTACATATATTCATTTCGAAGTTCGGATTTTTTTTATGTTTGATGTGTATGTATTTACAAAAACAAAATATATATGTATTTATATCATTTGTCTAATACCCATAACAAGCTCTGCTCATGGGACTAGATAGCGTTGTATTTCTGAAATATTTATTCATTTATTTTGGGTGCAATCATACAACCAATCTACTACATGAAATGTTGTTCCAACTCTTTTTAAAAGCTAGTAGGCCTTGGCTACCTTTATTTCTTTTCCTCTTCTTAATAATACGTACATCTAGTTACAAACTAAGTTGTGACTATGGACCATTCTGCGATTAAACGTCTGCGAGTTGAGTTAAAAAATAAATTAAAGACATATAATTTTCAGCCGGGTCAAATATCGCTCAAAATCCCGAAATATCTATCGAGTTTCATTGAAGTTAATTATGATATAAAATATTTGTCTGTCATTCCTCATTTTGCAAATGAACCAGTGATCCATCACAAATATTGCAGTGTTAGTGCTTTCAGAGACGTATTCCTCAAACTACTATCTAATAATAAGAATTTTGATAATCCGATAGTGCACTTATCGAATAGTTTGGATAAATATGATGGCTTGTCTTGCGATAGACAAAGTAGAAACCTTAGATACTACGCTCTATAAATGTGTTCACTAATATTATTTTTGTTTTTGTTTTTTTTATATTATTTTTTGTTTTTTCAAGTTTTCTTTTGTGTAACATGTCTCATCTCACCTGCATATAGTTGAGTTACCTAAAAGGGACGGAAGTTGTGTAACAGGAAGCAGAAAGGGCACGCTATTTGAATTGACCAATAAGATTTTGCGTAGCTATAGCTGTGTGTCAAGTGGTAGGTGAGATTTTAGATGTTACAAAACGTATGCAACAACTGTGGCAACGCCCATTCGATTATATTATTTTAAATAAAGTATATTATTTTGAAAACGGTGAAATATTTAAATCAAGTTTCTTTATATAATCTTTAAGTTATAAGGTTTAAGGTTTTTTTAATCTGGCTATAATATGATATTGGCGAGCTACATGTTACTGTTTCAGTACAGTGTTGCCAGACATAATTATTGTCGGCCTTATTTGGCTATAGGGCCTAACATTGTCTTTATCATACCCTCAGTATTTTGTATAAATATTACTATAATACTATTACTACTTCAAAATAGTAAGTTTAAGTGTAAAACCGCTAGTGCTTCTCATTTTCTATTAGTATTTAAATACACACGCCATATTGTAGTGTGATACTTGAATTATTTTAGTTCGACTACAAAAGAAGACTTTCACAACTGTCATTGATACTTTTATAGGGCACTAATATTCATTGGCAAAAATTTTGTGAAGTACATTTAATGTTTCTAAATGTAAAAATTGTCTTATTGTTAAACTTCTAAACAGATGCACTGATTTTGATTGATATTTCTTTTTTGTGGCTTGAAAAAGTAATATCTTCAAGTCTTCAAGATTTTTCATAATTAAAGCTAAAACAATTACAATTCAGGAAGATCCTTTTCTCATGTTTATAATTGTTTGGCGACTGTGAGCTATTGCTACCATTAATGCTATAAAGTTGACCCTAAAATGGATTTAACATTGAATGTCTTTCAGAAATATAAAAATGAATCTTAATGCCATCATATATAATCTAGAGGACAGTCTGTTTATGTAAAAGGTATTCGATTTGATCCTTATGTAAGGTAGTTTAAAAAAACTACAGTTAAAATACAAGAGCTTCTTTTGTGGTCGATTAAAATAATAAAATAGAATATTGAGCTTCAAATATTCTAGTTTATTAGTGTTTAACGTTAATTAATCTTGTTAATGCACTTTTATTGACATAGTTTTATGGACCAATATTTATAAATAATTATTATAGATGCATTGTCATCAAGATTGTAGGCTCTTGACATGCTTGTATTTTTAGAGGTAACTTGTGTATCTGCATTTTATTCAAATATGCACCTTATTATGTATACAAAGAAGGTCTTTATGTTGACGTTTGAGTTGTGTTTCATCCCACTATAACGTCAGGCTTAAAATATTTGCAAATTCATGGAAATATATATAAAAACGTTTAGTTTATAAGTTCGAGGTACAATTAAAATTTGATTTCAAATCCATATCATTGTCGTCAATTAAGTTGAAAATGGCTCAGCACTTGTAAAAAAATATGTGTATATATTATGTATCTTGAATATTGATCCGTGAACGGCTTTTCTGAACTGTTCCTTGTGATTTAGAATCAAAGTTCATCGCTTTCACAGTTGTCTTAAAAATCAATACTTTTTAAGAAATATTTATACTTGTTAAACAATTACAATTAAGCATTAATTATTTTTAGATTTTATGCTTCTTTAAGGTTATTTCATGTCTGATGTTGCATTTAAACTTGTCCTGACATACGCATTTTTGTATAACAAATCATTTTTTGTTATACAAAAAATTTAGCCAAGGGTGGGTTGTGTCTGCAAGGTTGAAGAGTTGTGAATAACAAGTAAATCTTGATGACATGCGTATTGATTAACAATTGCATTGTTATAGATATTAATAGTTTTTCGCTGAATACATTATATTCTACATGTATCTCTTGTTTTATTTTTTTCCTCCATATACTTTTGTATACGAACCTCGTCGGTGTGTTGCAGTCGGTTTGCTTCCTACTGGTTTGAGAATGAATATTAATTTAATAGGAAATTCGCACAGAAGAATTTCGGAATTGTGAATGCTCATTACAGTTTCATAGAACTTTAATATCTCCCATTATATAATTTACTGCGCAATAACAAACTATATAATATATAAAACTAGCTTTTGCTTGCGTATCCGCCTGCGTGTATGTCGGTTATCGCAGTAAAAAGTAGCCGATACCCTTCCTCAAGAATCAAAGTATCACCGTCAGACAGACAGTTATTTTCGAATTTATAATATTTAGTATAGTATGGATGCAGGCCTCGTTGGCGTGGTGATATCCTACGCCAGGAGGCGGCGTGCCTGGCCACCAAGGGAGTCTCTCTGGTGGTCGGGCGCATCGAGGCGCTGGGCTTGCGGGTGGCCCTGGACAAGACGGAGGCCCTGCTCTTTCATGGCCCCGTCGTGGGCCGCTCCCCGGCGCCTCCATAGTGGGGAACTCGGTCCTCGTACCGGTTCGGGCCCAGATGAAGTACCGCGGTCGCGACCTTCTGCGAGGAAGTCATCTCGCAGAAGGAGGCGGCGGAGAAGGCCCGGGAGGACGATCTCCACTCGGACCCGATCCGCCGGAGGCGCGCCTACCTGCTCCTCATGCCGCCCTAAGTGTGGCCGCGGATGGGCGGGACGGGTTTTCCCTCCCCATCCGCTTCACAGGTCAGCCGCGAAGGGGACGACGTTACGCGTGTGCCGTACGTCGCCTAAATTGAGAGGATTTAACATCTAAAGACGGTGCCAGCTTCAGTGCGGGCAAGCGCTGGGAGGGGTCCGGATGGCGTAAGAAAGCGGTTCCTGGATCTCTCCCGTCTCAGGCGCAGAGTGGCACACCGTGTGGTTTTAGTCGGTTCGATTCCGACACACCGCCCCGCCCCAAACCCCGGTGGGGTGAAGGCCCGAGGGGTTTTCCATAGGTATAAAAAAAAAGTGATATCCTACGCGACTACTGTGCAGTTTAATCCTTACTGCCGTAGGAGTAAAATTTTTCTTTAAAATTAATTGAGGAACAATACACTGTCATATTAAAAAGGAATTTGAAAACCTGTTAGCCAAGGGACAATTCGGGGTCATTAGACAAAATAAATAGATTGGTTTTGTCACATTACATATATTTAACAAAATAATGTATACATATTGATTAATGAATTTAATACAATATATTTGATAGGTGGGCTCAAAACTTTCCGACTACTACGTGAAGATGGCAGCACTCTTTGATAAAAACTTGTGAATGTAGTTGTGCATCATTGTATTTGGAATGTGTATCGCTTTGAAGAGTGTAGAGTTGAAAGGGACTATTTAGAAAAATGTATTGTACCATCATTACATTGCCAAGTTTTCAGACCACACTCATAGTTCATATACATTCCTCGGTTTTCTCATAAAACTTTAAATCGAACCGAAATAAAAAATATTTCTGTTAAAGAACTAAAATATTTTGCAACTAGCTGAGCCCCGCGGTGTTACCTGCGTTTGTAGTTGTAACTGTGCGCAATGCTGCTGGGCAAGTTACTCTTTATATCTGCCATTGAAAAATCTGAATCTGAAAGCCGTTCCAGATATTAGCCGGAACAAACAGACTGATAGACAGAGGAACAGACAAAAAATGAAAAAAATATTTTCGTATATGTAACATGTATAAAATACGAAAAAATGCAAAAAGCGGTTATTTTAATATTACAAACATACATTCTAATTTCATTTATTTAAATATCAACAATGTTGTTTACTGATTTACGATTGACAATAGAAATATTATAGCTTTGCAAAAAAGTCGTGAAACGGAACTAAAAAATATGTACACTGGCAACACTCCGTTTGACGCTTGTCAATCATGTCAAGCCAGTAGGAGTTGCGCTTCTATACAATTTTGAAACTTTTTAGTAGATATTGCTTATCACAGAAAAAAAAATTGAATGATTTCGCTCATGTAACGATAGCAGGTAGGTAATAAACCTGTATATACATGAGTTAACACCTCTTTTAAGCTAAATCCGTCAGTACTATATGACGGATTGCACTGGAAGGACAAAGAAATAAAAGTGTTTCCTCCACACCAGGGAAACATAGAGCGAGGCTACCTAGAAAAGAATAGGCATGATGAATAATTTTGAAAAACAGTTTTATAATGTTCGGAAATATCTCCTATTGTTAAAAACAATTATATTTCTACAAAAATAAGTTTTAAGTAGGGAAAAACTGCGGTTTTAATTAAAAGTTTAAAATTCACGCCAAAACGCTTGGTGGTGTCATGGCGATTGTTTGTGACGTCACATCGCAGACGCGACGTCACCATTTGTCAACCAGTGTCGATTAGTTCTTAAAAACAGTAAAGTGATCATCGATTATATCCGAACAAAGTGACGTAACTCGCTCTGATTGGTGTTCAAATTTACATGGCGTATTGCTGTATTTTGTACATTTATATTTGTAAATTAACTATTGATATCGCTCTAAATATGAAAATAAATACGATTTTTGTACTCTATGAACCCCATTTCATCTGATAAATACATAATTTTGGTGATTCTTCGTTACTGTCATCATGCCTATTGGACGATTTTGACTTACGTGTGATCAGACAAAAAGTTCAATTCTTTTATACTGTAAAAAAGATCATGAATTTACTCACAATCTTTTCACTTAATATTTGTTTAGTTGACATAAAACACACTGAGAAACATTATTCTTGTTTAGGCACCAATTGTGCGTAACCTAGTGCCAGTGGTTAGAGAAGAACTTGGATTCAACGGAAGCTATGAACACTTACGGAATGTTAAAAATAATTAAAAAATACCTATTTACATGCCTATCATAATATTGTTTAAATATTATAAATGTGATAGCCGGGCAGTTAAATCACTATTGTTATTAAAAATTATACTTAGTGTCAAAACCTATTATATTATACTTAGTGTCACAACTTATTTGCCAAGTTTTATAATACAATTTATACAATGCACATAATCATACTTATATTTAAACTTAATATTGTTATAGAACTACTACTAGCTGGCTATATATATATATATATATAATATACTAGCTACTAACTATTCTATGCGGTGTCATCTAGGTCCATTATAGATCTTTCTTGTATCATAGTGGAACACTTTTGATTGGTGATCCTCATTCGGAAGATCAGCTCTTCATCCAATACCAAATGTTCGGGTAGAATGGGCCCTCGGTTGTTGCACCCAGCAACTGAAATTGCAAGTAAAAGAATTTGCGGTCTCTTTGTAATGATTCATATATATATTTTTTACAAGTAAGAACGTAAGTTTGTTTCGTAATAATTTACATTAGACAATTAGGTTTTCGCGGCTCCACCCTCGGGTATGCCGCTTACCACAGCAAAGAGTAGCCTATCCACTTTCTCAAGAATTACAGTACCTCCATGTTAAATTTCATCGAAATTGGTGCAGCAGTTTAGTCATGAAAATGTAACAGACACAGAGAGCGGGTGGTTTGGGCTCCGAGAACCTCACAGTTTTCTGTGTGAGAAATGCGAGACCGTCATACAGCGAAGCATGGTGTTTCTTTTCAAATTTAAAATCATTGATTCAATTAAGACATTAAGTGACATTTATGCAGGTTAAATTGAAGCACAGATAAAAATCATAGACCTACACAAACAGACACCAGATGTACTCTATTGTCAAGGTGAATTAGGTGAAAACACCAAAATTCACTGCCTGCCAGTGTCGATACATAACTTCCAGTTTCCAAAATGCCAAATGTGGGCCTTATAAGACGAATACTGGAAGATTTTTTTTTTATTACATCTCGAGCACTGTTACTTAAAAAGTTACAAAATGTGAGAAAGTGTTACCTGGACATTTGGTTCTATGTTTAGTCTGTATCAAATTCATGATGGCGTCTTTCTCATATATGTGGCCGCAAACTGTATTCTTCACTGGATCCGTTAGAGGTCTCTTGGTTATTGGATCAATCTGAAAATTTTGTTACAATGCAAAATCAATTCACTAACTGAGGATAACACTGGTTTTTTTCGAATCTATACAAATAAATAAAACTGAAGTGTCTATAATTGAAAATTAACAGGTCTTCACTAAATGCACATGTTGTATAAATAAAAACTTCATAATTTTTGCCTGTATGTCTGTTTGTACTGGCTAATCTCTGGGACGGCTGGACAGATTTTGACGAAACTTTCACTGGCAAATAGCAGATGATATAAGGAGAAACTTAGGCCACTTTTCGACTACTAGACTCAGTTAGTACTTAATTATAATGTTCACTTACATATTGTTCCTGAGATTCAGTTATGGCTAAGTCGGACTCGTCCAAGTTATCTGTAAAGGAATAACACAAATTATGTACATTTATAACAATGGAGAGGTCTTTGACCAGCAGTGAAATGATGTGCAGTACATCTATACTAATGAGTACATCTATATTGAAGAGTTTGTTCGCCTGAACGCATTACTCTTAGGAGCTATGGTACAAATTATTTCAGTGGTAGATAGCCTATTCATTGAGGAAAGCTATAGGCTATAGCCTATAGCTTTCCTCAATGAATAATCACGCTAAGACCAATAGGAGCCGAACACTAATGAAGTATGTTTCAAAAAAGGGTAAAATTATCACTTAATAATTATTATTTTGGTAGTCAGACTGCTGACATATCTGCTTTTGCTTATGTAACAAAAAAACGCTTAAATCCTTTAAACTTTTTGAAGGGTTTTAATGAAGTTTTCAGTATTTTTTTTTTTTTTTTTTTTATATTTAAGCTGCCAAAATGACTCTGCCCTGCCTGATGGAAAGCATGAGCAGAATCCAAGAGTGGTGGTCACCATCCTCAATGCGAAAAAGAACAACGCAGCATGGTGACCCACACTATGGCGGCCTGGGGGGAAAGGGGATGGTGAGGAGGATAGGGGGCGTTGGATTGGGGTATGGGCCTCCGGTATCCTCACTCACTCGATGAAACACAGCGTAAGCGCTGTTTCACACCGGTTTTCTGTGAGGCCGTGGTATCACTCCGGTCGAGCCGGCCCATTCATGCCGAAGCATGGCTCTCCCACGGTAAAGGTAAAGTATTAGGTAGTGATTTATGAAGGTCTATTTGTGTATTACATGCATATAATAATAAAAGGAATCCGACTTCTTTCATGCGGGACTGGGCCTGATCGCTATTCATAAATAAAATCCACCCAGCCACAGAACAAATGATAGTGCACAAAACACAAAGATTTGCCTTGAGTGGGCACCCAACCTAGAGGTTGGTGCAGCAGTCAGGGTCACTAAATTGATCCAATTTATAATATAGTACTTATATTTCTACATATATAGGAATACAAGCTGTGTCAGATAATTTCAATTACGTAACTTACTTAAAAGTTGCTGTCCCTTTTCATATCTTTTATTGAATTCTATCATGTAAGGGTGATTGTCCACTCGCAGTTTCTTGCCAGCTAAATTACTTAAATGGGACTTAAACCTTTCCTCTAATGTAGCGATATTTGTAGCATCCGTCTCTCTCTAAAAATTGGAAATCAAAAAGATTTTAATTAGTATACAAGGGTTTAATTATTATTTTCCAGAACTCAATAATAGGAATTTACGTCGCTAAAAAACTTCATACAGAAAGAACAAGCTATTTACATTTTCGTGGTAATTTTTATTTAGTCGTAGGTTTTAAAAATGGAATAGGAACAAGAAAAGATGAATATTATCAATAGCCCGGTCAGAATAGACATTGACCCTTGCATTAATTCCCATCAAGCTGAAAATTTACAGTTACATTAAGAATACCACTCAAATGAAATTCTGAAAAGTCCCCATTGATCCCTTGCATGCAAAATTTTTTATCCAGGTTCAAAGGTCTCAGGAATAGGTGTTGTGACTACACTGTCTCTCAATTCTCCCTCTCAGAATACAGGTCTAGATAATTTTCAAGTAGATTTTATCAGAAGTGTTATTAAATCTTAGGGGAAAAGGGATTAAGGCAATTTTAGTAGATTAACTGATCTACAAAGTTTTTTTTTTCGTAAAACTAACCGATTGCCTAAAAAATCCAAAAACTCAATTTTGCAACCATTGCCCTTGAATAATTTTTTTGGCATACATGGGATCAATGGGGAGTTTAATTTTAGAGTGGTGTTCGTTACGTGCCTGCAAATTTTCAGTTTGTTGGGAATTAATGCAAGGGTAATCCCATTTATTTAACTAATTTCACCGGGCTACAATATGAAAGGCTATAGTTTAATGTTTCTACCTTGGCTTTCTCCATAGCTTCAATGGCAACATCTTGCTGGGCCTCCAATGTGCAGTATCGCTGAACACAGCTTCTTAATTTGTTGAATTCTGCCTCTTTTTCACTATCTAAATACTTTGAAACATTGTCAGTACACAAGTATAAACTTGTAATACACTGTTTCCTTATGTCCGCAAGATCAGTATCTGCCATGATTATAGAAGAAAAAGCTCAAACAGATGAGGAATCTAGTTTTCTTACTAAATGGGTCTGTAGGATTAAGTAGGATATTGAAGTAAACTATTTTAGGATACTACCAAACAAAAACAGTTCCCGCCATTTTGTATTTTGATTATTTTCTTTATTTTGTTGACGTTTATTAAGGATGGGATTCGAATTTAAGAAGAATCGATATCTATATCGGTGCAAAGATGTAAGACAAACCATGGCCCTGGATCGATTCGATACTATACCGCAGGAACTCGACCTTTTTTTTGTTTAGGTATAACTTGTAAATCATTTACAATTACTTGAATATACTTACTCATAACTATGTAAATGAAGTATGATAAATATGATGAGTAAAAAATAGTAAACAATTAAACGAACTTGCTACTCCATGAAAATCACAAATAAATACACAGTCTAATATAACAGTGTCCAGAACGAAGAAAGAATATTCTAGTTCAATGTTTGAGACAAAGCCAAGCGTCAGAAAGTTCGCGCTGATTTCTTGAGGCACAAAATGATCCTCACGGGAATATGCATAAAATCGAATATAGATTGAAGTTTGACGTGAGTTTGGCTTGTTTATAGTTAGCAGAAACGTCATATTCAAGACGTTCCTTCCGGTGTTACGTCGTCACGGAATCAACTAAAAGTTTCTAGTTGCTTTGACGTTAAATGTAAAAGGAGCTTCGTCTACGGCAGTGCTGCACAGTTTGAGCTATAGCACGATGAATATCGGAGTGATATCAATGAAAAACCTAGCTACCTCGTCGACAAATAAGGACTGTTATTCGGAGTGATATTGTGATTTTGACAGTGCCTTTAATAAAGCGTTTGTTACACGTCATATGGTTTATTTATCGAATCCATTGAACCTTAACACGTAGCAACTGGTGTAAGAAGTGAAATTTGTGAAATGTCTTTGACTCTGAGAGACGACGGTGCCAGCGAAAGAGTGAAGACCGGGCTCAACGTGCTGAATGAAGGAAAGCATCTCACCTACTGGTACAGCCCACCAGGCCACACTTCCTTCGGAATATGTCCCGATTGTCCACACCCACCTACTTCCTCTACGACTACTACCCACTTTAGGGGGTAACACTTCCTGGGACGTGTCACTCTCCTCGTCCGCGCATGGCGCATCCACGCTTTTTGCTATCGCAGGTTAATCCATCTCAGTGGCCTCTTGTACCTCCACAGATGTACTTTGGTTATTACCGTACGATTGCTTAGCAGACCGATGTTTTTCGGCTCCCAGTAGCCAAATTGGCCTCTGGGAGCCCCACCGATGTAGATGTCCCAGGTAAAACTTCCCCCACATTAGTCCAGAAGCCATCTTTACCAGAATTTCCTGGTTTACTCCCCTCCTTTCTTTTCTTTTTATTTGTTTTTTTAGTAACAAATTCCATATTTGGACCCACGAGTGGGGGAGGACTAAAAATCGACCCGAGCAGATAAACCCTATACCCGGCTAAGCGTAGATTTTTGCTCGAGGGGTCCGCAGGTGCCTCGCCTCGGAGTGCACTTGCTTGCGACTGAATTGACTGAACTCCAGAACGTGGGGTAAATTTTTATAAAGGTTTTCTTCCTTACAGTCCGGGCGATTAAGCCAAGACCCTCGCCGATCACAGTCGCAAGACATAACCACGACACCCCTTTCGGAACTACGTAATTCAACTGCGGCAGAAGGACAAGATCTTTCAATGTCTGCTCGGAGGTAGTGTGAGTACACGCTGACAGCGATCGACCCGTGAAAGGTTCCTCGCCCTTATGTTTTTAACGAGGTTTTCCTCCTCATTTCCCCGAAGAGCGAAGAGCCAACTGAGCACCCGGCAGACACATCCACTCTGTTGGATCAAGTCTTGACCGAACGGCTTCATCTTCGTGCTAGAACATTAGCCGTTGGCCATAATGCCCTCTCCCATATAAGAAAGTAAGGAATAGTGCCATCGTAAGCGTTTCCAGGGTGCACCACGTTTTTCTAGCTCAGCACCCCAATGTCAGTGTGTTATTACTTTGTGCTATTTCGACATTAAAATACAGTGATTATATTCAATAATAAAATGAGAGTACGCCAAAACCTCATTGCCAAAAGAGGTCTGTGTCCGGCCATGAATTGTTAGAGGGTGTTGATTATGATGAGGATAATAAGTGATGTGCCTTCCAAGTTGCATTCTACAAACTAATACGATAAAAAAATCGATCTATTTTATATTGTCAACAAAACATAATTATTTTTTGTATGACAATGTAATAAAATGAAGTCAAAGAAGAGAAAAGAAGCATTACTAAATTAATCGAAAATATTATATTCTTATAGATTGAATTTAATCGTATGTTAAATCCATATGAATACACTCAGTGGCAGAAATAGTGGCCTGAGCACAAAAGTGCAGCTTGTAAGGGTAATTTATGAGATTTTTCGATGACGGTAGAGAGCCTTAATTACCTAACCTGTTTTGTTTATTTAAATGGCTAATTTGAACCGTTTTTAACATTAATCCAAAAGGGTAATTAGAATTCAGATTTTGTCTAATGAATCTGTAAATAATTTATTTTATCTTTATTCGTTACTAGTTTGTTTTGGTTTTAAATTAAATGTATAAATAAGCCACTTGCTACCTAATTGTGTATCAAACCAGCTTTCAGTGATGTTGTGGCTAGGGTCAATAATCGTGATAATATTACTTGTAGTGAGAAGATGCAAGAGACAAAAAGTCGACGATCACTATTGAGTGATCACCGACTTATCCGAGGTTCTCTGAATATTAACTTTAAGGCTGAACGTGTCCGTTTGATATAATTTAGGCTCCGACCGGCTTTGTTTCAAGTCGTGATGGCATCTGAAAATTTCTAGTCCAATCTGGAAAACTGATTGATTGCCACGGAAACCACAACAGACGTAAACCAGATCCCTTGTAAAATTTGGTTCAAATCCTCGGGGAAAAAAAGAACGAGAATTTGTCTAATGCAGCGTAAGGGTAAAAAATCTAAGCTTTTGGAAAGGACCCTAGGGGTGGTGAAGGATGGACATGAAAATCCACTTCTTACTTCGTCGGCAAAGCGGACTCTGACCCTAGCTATTCTTATTCGGTATCTCGATGAGAAAAAATTCAGAATTTACTCACGAGTGACGCCACGTATGTTGGATATCCTATTCAATTTAATTGAAGATTATATAAAAAACTAATTTATCTTTTTTCATATTTTACATTTATTTATCTCTTTAAAAAACCAACACCTTTCCGGGCTGTAAAACATTATTAAATACCTCCTAAAATTTGAAACCATGTTTTATATGTTATCTTAAGTCCCGGCTAGGATCATTGCAAAAGTGATACATAACAACTATAGTAATCAATGACTATAAAAATTCACAAACGAACATTTAGCTGTGATTCGTGACCTCAAGACATTACACTCATACATTCATTGCGATAATACCTTTAAAAATGAATTTGTTTAATAATAATACACGTACTCCTCGTATCTCAACCACAGATAACATTGCAAAAAATTTAATACATTAAATAAGTCAAAAATTTTGTTGATATTACTAAAATTTATGCTCAGAACAAACATATTCCGCTGTGTGTGCTCGAAACCAGAATTATCACTAACAAAATCGATGAGGATCTTGCCGACGTCGCTCAAAGTTTTGGACAACTAACTCACACCGCATCAAGGCCTCCTGGACCGGAGCGGTTGGTGCCGTCTTCTCCAGAATCGCAACGCGGAATCCTTGGTTCTTACTGAATCGTCCCGGACTGAGATGCGCAGCTTCGCGCACTTTGTAGGCCTGGCGCTCACCATCCATTTCTGCGAATATACCTCTCAGCCTACCGGAAACTGTGTCTACCGGCTTTACGCCTCCAGCCCCGGGAGCTCGAGAAATCGAGCTCCCGTTTGGGCAAGGCGAAATCTGACTCCTTCCACCCGAAATCATTGACGAGTCAGGGGCCCTTTTGAAAAGGGCCGCATAAGTAAGCGCGCCGTTAGCTGCCTCCGGCAAGACCGTGACCACTACTCGCTTTCGATGCAACCGTCTTAGTCGCTGCTTTTTACGGTAGCCTAGTCAAGCCCCGACAAACTGCCTCCTCGAAGACGGTCTGTCAACTTCAGTTTGCGCCCAGCCCAACAGTAAGTAGTGAAAATATGGGAACGCCCCATTCAGTTCCGGTAATACACAACTAATAGCGTTTTAGATCTACTTAAAATTAGATAATCGACGGACCTGGATGATATTGTGAAGCCTTGATTGAGTCCACCTTCAGTGTTTCAGTAGTTTGTATCAGAACATAATTCTTATTAAATTATTCTTAATGAACATCACTTCGTTTAACACTATTTATAAAAAAAATAATGAAACGCTTGAACTGAGAGCATTTATTATATTCAACTAAAATAAATGACACTAATGTTTCTTGATGAAATAGTAAAGGGAGTCTTAAAGACGTGGAAATCCAATTAGTTTTCTACACTTAATAAATAATATTATTTTTAATGAATTAACCGGCGGAGTCGCGGTCAAAAGCTAGTTTATTATAATTAAATATTTGTTACGGAACTTTTTTGTTTTAAGGTTCTATACATTTACTAACCTCAGGCTTACTTCGGTATAAATTAAGTGAACTGGTTTCACTGTAACATTGTGTGTGAAACCACACCTCAATAATGTTGTGGCTAGTGATCGTTTTTGTATTATTGCTACTTGCAATAAGGCGATGGAAGATACAGATGTTTATTGAATCATCCAAACAATTGAAATGTGGAATCAAGAGTTACCACCTAGTAGGGCACGCATATTTATTTTTAGGAGGCGTCACTAACACATTTTTAAGGTATAATGTGTTAGTAAACAATATACCTTAAAAATGTGTTAGTACCTGCCATATACTGTAAAAGAAGTTAGTACATAAATATTTTTTTAAGGACTGTCATTTCTGTCTACAATGACACTCAGGAGACGGTTGGGACTATCACGTATCCTCTGCAGCAGTGCTAAATAATATATACATAAGCTTCGACATTTAACTAATGTTGATTCAGCTAGAATGGTTTATTTCAGTTTCTTTCATAGCATAGTAACTTAAAGTATCCTCTGTGTAATATAAACGAGATATTTGTTTTACAAAAACGCGCCATACGAGCCATTTATAAAATAGGCATTCAAGTTTATTTCCGTTTAAAATTAAAAGAGATAAATACATCGACTGATACAGTCGATGTATTTTACTCTTTTAATTTTTCATTCACATTATATATATATGAAAATTAATTTATGTGAAAATTAATATTTTCAAGTTTACTTAAATAAAGGATGTTTGTTCAGTAATTACCAGATACAAACAATCTTAGTGTTCACGTCTTTTGTCTCGTCTTATTTTGATGTGACGGTAATTTATAGTTTGAAACAAACCCATATTTAATTAAAGCTGTTGTTGATATTTTTTAATTTTTAACTTCACCAATTTATGACAGTTGTGACTCAATTTGTTTTTTCGCTTTCCTTATTGATAGTATATCTTTGTGGAAAGGCCAATCTCATCTGCTCAATAAAAGTTCAACGTGCAAAAGTGTTCATGTGACCTAATAAAAATAATTTCATTTCATTTCGTTTCATTTCGTGTCGTTTCATTTCATTTCTTAGTTCTTCCATAATCGAGTCATAACTAACACGTAGTTTGTATTTCGCAGGCGTTGTTGGCCTTTGTGTACCACAACACAACACAGAACGCGTGATCAAAGCAAGAGTTCTTCCTAGTGGGTTTATCTGTAACTGGTTCAGTCCTAACTCTGCCCTGGCACAAACATATTCAGTTGAATCACCGGAATCAATGTCGCTTATATTTATATTAATGTCACCAGTAAGCTCTGCATATGTTTATGACGTTTGGGTAGTTAGTATGCAGGGGGTATAGAGGGCGATAAGCCCATATTGCTCGTATTCATTTAAAAAAAAAGTGCTAAAAAAATTATGTTCAGGTCATCCAGGAGTATATACTTTTTTCAGTACCAATATGCCGTCCACGTCACAAAATTATAACCCTTACATTTAGCCCAAACAATCTCTACAATTTTGTGGATATTTGTGCTCGTCAAAGTAAGGTTATGTTATGGTTATCAGTTGAAAAGTACTGTTAAAGGAGCTGAGCTTTTGGATTTGGAAATATCTGACCACACCACTATGGATTGTTTTTGTAGTAAGTTATAATAGTTGTTATCTTTTTAAATCATGTATGATAAAAGAAAACCAAGTAAAATTCATATCAATCTTAAAGAGTAATTAAAATTACTCTACTGATTTTGACTGAATAATTGTAACCAACAAACCACAAAATTATATTTGTCCTCTGTATTTTAGTCCCTTAGTCGGCTGTTCTTATATCTACAGGTGAATAGGAGTTATCATACTTCGTATTCTTAATCCTTCATCATACGGACTTATTTCAAATCTCAATTTGAAAATACTGTTCTTTTCTATGGGACATAGGAAGGTGATAAATTAGGGCAAGGATATGGACAGGACGTCCTGTCTATTTCTTCTTTTTCTTCAGTGACAGATATTTTTTTTCCTTCGGTGGGCCGATAGTCCGAGGAGACAAGTACAATAAACACCGATAGAGAAGCGGAACTTACATGGACCTCGAACATTTATTGACATTGCTAGCATTACACAAACGAAAAAATACCTAATGCATAACATTGTTTCCGCAAGGTAAACATCTCTGTCTACTATAACTGAGTATAGCAAATATTGACAGTACTTTACATTCATGATTTGATATATGTATGAGTACACTGTGACTGTATTCAAGGAGATCGTTTTTTGTTTTTTCGAAAGACGGTCCCCATTTCATGTCATCCACATTTTTTATAATTTTTATCATTAACTCCATCATGACGAAGACTTGAAGACTCGAAGACTTATAATTGAAGACTCGAAATACTTGACATTGGCAGAAATAGCTGATCCGGCTTATTGCCATATCATCAAGAGAAGAAGACTGTATTCAACTGTACCTATTTATTGGATATCACCAGCAACGTCAACTTGGGTATTATGGTAAATGAAAATATATGTGTGAACACTGTCGCTTTATGTTCTACATACATAAAGTGACTGTGTAAGTAAAAATGACAAAATTTTAAGAATCTCGTGAAAGATGTTCTTTGACTTCTTATTTCTGCTATTTTCTAAGATATTCATTTTATTTATGTGCTGTAAAAGGCAGCTTTGGCCTACCTTAAATGTATTTCGTATCACGGACTTTTTTTAGTAATTTTTTAACACGCGATTCCGAAGTACTTCATTGATATAACTAGTAAAGTCTGTCGGTGTTACCAATGGCCAACCAGGAAGAATATAATTACTACCCTCTTTTCTCAATATAAAAACCTGACCTACGACAAATCGTGATCTCTAAGCGACAGAGGCGGTCCTAAGTTGGAACCTCACTGGAGTTTGCACNATATTGAAAGGGTGTCATTATTACAAGTGGGTAGTGTTTGGGGTTGTGACTTGGGTCTCACGAGACACCTTCGTGAGCCCATTATTCGTTTAAATGGTTATCGTTTGTATGGTCATAATAACTTTCTTCATTTCCTTCATGATCATGAGATTGTGTTTCAGAAGGATTATAGTAGTCATCAGTAGTCGCGCAATTTACACGAGCTGGTCTAGCTTTTGAATAATTTTGGTTGTATTGATTTTGATTTGGTCGTTGCTGAAATTGGGACGAAGTTTGGGGAACTCTAAATCTAATATTATTATATTCCCGTTTCTTACAGTTTTCAAGGACATGACCTTGGGTTTTGCAGTATCGACAGAATAGATTTTGTACAGTTTGATTGGTCTGTTCGAACACCTGGGGCTTGGTGTTTACATTATGGACGGCAGGCTTAAAGATAAAACTGGTTTTTTGTAAAGGACGTTGTGACATTGAATTTTGGCTAGTACTTGATGAATTGCGTTTATACAACATGTTTAAAATTTTCTCTTCTGATACAGCTAAATTCACAGCATCATTGAGGTTTGAAGGGTTCTTACCACGGACAAGATTAGAGACATTGGGCTTAAGGCCAAGTAAGAAAGTATGAAGGGCAAGGTCCTCCATAGCTGCTATGCGACCTACTAGTTCAGATTTTCTCTTATTGGACAAGGTTACTTCCGTTAATAATTNGCGCGGTTATGTCTGAACGATTACTAACAATCTCATATAAATAAGACCCGCGCGATTTCCATGCGATTCTATAATCGCGCGGTTCCCGCCGTGTCTGAACTAGCGCTATATGTATAAAAGAAAGTCTTGTTAGTTACACTATTTATAACTCAAGAACGGCTGAACCGATTTGGCTGAACATTGGTGGGAGGAAGGTTAGAACCAGGAGACGTACTATAGTATTATAACGGAAAAATGTGTTTGTTTGTCATCATAACCGAAATGCAAGGGGGCGAAAGCTAATTATGAATAGATTATTATATTTTCATTTTTTTCATGAATATGATTAAGTATTTAGTTTTATTTTACAGAAACAGGAAAACAGTTTTTTTTTATTACTTACAGATATAACGCAACTGATATGCTGAGTGACTTTGTACAGGAACCTGGCGGGACGTTTGAAAATTTCTGTAGAATGTCTCAAGATGATTTTACATTCCTTCTAAATAAAGTTGGCCCTTATATCTCAAAGTTTGACACAAATATGAGACAGTGCATTCTAATCCAAGAACAATTTGCTATTGCACTCAGATTTAGTCATTCTTCAAAATACAAGTGTTTAGATCACCCATGATGATGACATAATTTGATCATAAAGTGGAGATAATTGATCGAGCATCGACTCCAAAGTCGGAAAGTATACCACCTTGTCATTGGGACTATAAACTACCCCAAGCAAGATTTTTTTGACGGCTCTAAATAAAATTTAGAAAACATTGTAAATACGGTTGACAGAAATCGCATAAAAAATTTAAAACTTCGCAAAAAAAAAGAATACTAAAAGCCATGCTTGGCTGTATTGTCTCAGACATTAGCCTTCTCCGAAATATTTTTTTTAAAACTACAACTAATGACATGCAAAAAAAAGCAACTAAACAAAAAGTACTACTATTAAACACTAGGCCTATCCTTACCATCCATCCAATAATTAGATACAAATAAAAGTTACTAACCATTGTCGTAGTTTTAGTCTTTCTTGGTTTATGTACATTATCCAAAAATTTAGTCATTAAGTCATAGAATGGCCATTCCGGTTTATAAATACTATCGGTGCCACTACCCGTTTTCATGGACTCCTTGATTTTAGCTTTTACCTTTCTGTAGGTAGACATTAAATTCTCTTTTTTCTTTTTTAATTCCGTAATAGGGATAGTTTCATCTGCTAAATTAGATTTTATGCGTAACCACGCATCATGGACATCATTCTTATTTTTATGTTGAGGCGACGAACTATTCCAAAGCCAAAGCGCTGGTTCATTTTCATAAAGAGTTGAAAACTCGAATATCAGCTCGTTCGTCCACTCCATGTTCATGCACGCGCAAGCGCGGCCACAGGTGAAATGAACGATTACAACCGACGCAGACGCGCCCGTGCAGGCCGCGACAGGCACCGTCGCGCCGCGCCGCGCCGTTCCTTTGAACTTACCGACTTCCGATGGATCGAACGGGCGACATCAGGCCCCCACAGGCCTCATCTGATGCGACGGTTCCCATGGCCTATCTGTATGGCCTGGCGCGGTCTGACCTGTGAGAAATCAGGCCCTGGGAATCCGCCTTTACTTAACCGCCAAATCTCGAACTTGATTGATGAGATACGTGTATATACACTGTAGCACTCATATGTATTTATTATTTATAAGTATGTGTAAAAACACACCGCAAAACTATTATAAATAATACGAAATACTGAGTCGCGCATTTGTCTGTAAACTTTTATTTAAAAAATATAACTAACTATTTAACTAATAATAAAAAATAAAATTTCACTGCAATGTTAATTTAAAATATTGTAGAAAGTACAATAATTAATAATATCACCTTTCAAGCTAAGAATTTTAATGTATTAAAGATTATCAGCAAATCTTTTCTGTCTGTCTAAAATATGAAAACCAACAGATAGGTTATCTATGGTATTTATTTATTTCATGCCATATGATATGTTTAAACAAAAACATATTTATTTGTATAAACTTTGTGACTGGTAAATCTAACAGACATAATATACTTTTTTATTATTAAGAAAAATAATTTATAAATTATAAATAAATTAAAATCTGATCAATCTGATCAGGTCTGAGTGTATTTAACGCTTAAGGCATGAATGAACAGGCATGAGCAGGCATGGACAGGTCTGATCAGGTCTTATTTCAGGCCTGATTATACATGAACAGGCCCGATCAGGTCCAATTTCAGGCCTGAACTGATATGAACAGGTCTGATCAGGCCTGATCACTTTTTCCCGGTTACGCAGATATGATCACGTCTCCACCTAGCGTAAACAGCTTAAGTGGTTACCCATCCTTCTTCGCCGGTATGCTCATATTATTTTTCTTCTATGTAACATTCTGTTCAATCTCTCTAGCCCATGCCTTAAAATGCGGTTTATCTTTTTACATGAGTCACACTCCAAATTATTGAAATCGTCAGAAAATCTGAAATTAAAAATGCCTGGACACTACCAAATTTTTCGACCAGTCCTTCTCTGTCCAAGCAGTACGACTGTGGAACGCCCTACCAGTCGCAATTAGATGTGCAAAGACTCAAACTGCCTTTAAGAGTTTGGTAAAGGAACATTACCTGGGAGACAACAATAAGCCATAATTAACGGTTATTGTGGTCAGTTGGGTTACAGCATTGAATTCCAGGGCATTGAATTAAAGAGGCTTTGCCTTCTCCCGGATCATTGGACCACTCAGAGGCACCCTTTTCTGGTTGCGGTCTTCGATCCATAATGACAACGCCACTTCCATTTTTTCTATTGCTGGATCACGCACAATTTTCACTGACAATGAAGTTGAAGCTACAGACGACCTTATTTTATCTTCGGATTTTTTTATCGATCGTACAGTTGATTCGTTAACATTGAATGAACGTGATATGGATGCAAACGACTCTCCAAGGCGTAAACGATCAAGCATTTCTATTTTCACTTTAAGCGGTAACACTGATTTTTTTCGCATCACCACTCGTTTTTCATTTTTTTTAGTCGACATTATGAAACAGGAAGACAGTGAAAGAGACGTGTTACTAGTTCACAATTTTTGTAACCAATGGAAAAGAAAAACATTAAAACACACAATGCGGCTCTTACCAAAAGACGGAACGTCCAATTGTGGCAGCATTCAATAATATACTTTATTTTTTGAAAAATAAGTTTGTTTTATCTCAACCTCAAAGAAAAATCTTGACCTCAAAGGAACCGTCAAACGAATCAAACAACGCCGTTAGCTTTTGAAAACGCAATCTAGGCGTAGTTGTAATAAGATCTATTTTATTTATCTCTTTATTAGTCCACTTGCCGACACACTGACAAATTGTACCGAATGTATTTTATTTAGGGACATATGTATGTACCGATTTGATCCGCGAATAAAGGAATCCTAAGGCGCGAATATAGGACTTGAGTCGCATTTTTTTAATCCGCGAATAGTGAAAACGCGAATGAAGGTAGCGTGAATAAAGAGCTTTTACTGTACTCACTTTTTATCAATCGGCGATCCCAGATCCATACATTGGGCCTTCCTCCTGCTCGTAATTGATGTCTTGGGCAGTTCTTTCAGCTAACCGAGCTGTTCTACCTTCTTTTGAAGCAGCATAAGCGTGTAGTTCAGAGCGGTTAATTCTCATTTCGTTTCGTCTTGCAACAAATGTAGGAGCTTCAGTACCAACGGTGATGCCCATAAGTTTCATTATTTTCAAGATCGGTAAAAAACCTTGATTGAAAATAGAGACAGCTATACCATTAGCGATTTCAATTGTTTGAGTTCCAGCGTGAATATGTTTCGGAGCGAAAGTCCATATCAATGAATTGAGTGATTCATTATTGTTCTGTAATTATTACATCTAAAACTGTTTGATTCAGAGGGGGATCTTCATGGACAAAGCCTTTAAGAGAATTGTCAGCTGCAGCTTGTTGCCATTTGCACCAGCTTGACGAACCTGCTGGACAGTTCTGGTGTTGAGGATTCTTGTCGCTCGAGCTTTTATGGTAATAAGTTGCCCATATTTCGTTCTTTATACTCTCCACACCAATACCACTATTGTCTTTTTTTGCTTTACGTAACCTGGCACCCATACGTTTTTGTACATGCCCTACACATTCCTTTTTTTCAACAACTGGATCATCATCATACGGATTCATGTCAAGAATACCTTTAAAGGTCTTTGAATCTCCATCTCCAATATATTTTATATATTTAACACCGTGTTTTTCAATCGATCTGCTGAACATCTCAACCACAGAATCCACCTCCGTTTTCCCAGCACTTCTACGATGATTAATAGTATATGAATCTTCATGTTCCTTATACCAATCTGTGTAATCTTGAATAACAGAATTCTTCTTACCTTTCCACAGATTACAAGCTTGGCAAAAACTAGATTTTACAACTGTATCCACAACTTTCTTACGATATTTACCAATAAGGGTTGTAACTCCAAAAAGAGAATTAAATCCTCGTTTTTTCCAGGTACCATCCCCAGAAAGCGTCAAGTGTTCTGGATTACTGTGAGGCTCAGATTCAGATTGTAATTCTTGCTCTTCTTTTACTGCTTTTGATATTAGCAGATCATAAATTGCACTTGCGGCAGAATGTAGATTTTCAAGGGCATTATAATAAGTACTGATACACAAACCTTGAGATATATCCATGATACTACAGAAAATATTTATTCCTTCTCTTCCTACTCCTAAAAGTCTCATAGCTGTTACGATCCGGCGATTAATTTCGTAGGCTTTATTCACCAACGGACATGATTGAATATAATTATTTGTTTCACAACTACACTCCAATGCAATTTTAAATTCTAAACCACGTGGTGCCGTCTGGGAAAATTTAATTTCTTTTTTGCAGGTAGCACATACTTAAAGTGGAGAGAGTTTGAAATACAGAATAAAATTCCAGAAAACAGTAACCAAAATTTTCGTTTATTATTATTTCATCATCTCCATTTTTTTTTAACTTTGCTGCAGAAGCACTCGTAAAACTCGTGTCTTGTTCAGCGGTATATTGATTGGATGAAAACTTCTTCTTTCTTTTCCTATCTGGACGATTACAGCTATTTCTGCTACTTTTTCTATCCATTTTCAGGCAAATACAAACAAAATCACTCAAGAATTTATTATCTCACGTAACAACTATTCACCGAGCACGTGTCTACTCTGCTTTAAGATTCAAACTAAACTGAACGGAATTATAAATGACANGGAATCAAACAACGCCGTTAGCTTTGGAAAACGCAATCTAGCGTAGTTGTAATAAGATCTATTTTATTTATCTCTTTATTAGTCCACTTGCCGACACATTGACAAATTGTACCGAATGTTGTTTATTTAGGGACATATGTATGTACCGATTTGATCCGCGAATAAAGGAATCTTAAGGCGCGAATGTAGGACTTGAGTCGCATTTTTTAATCCGCGAATAGTGAAAACGCGAATGAAGGAAGCGTGAATAAAGAGCTTTTACTGTATTTTCGCCCCTGTTATCACGATAATCTTACACTATCCAACCACTCTTGGTAACAGTCATCCGCGAGCCAGGTGGAGCTCCGATTAGCCAATCGGACCAAGTTTTTTTGGCTTTGAAGATGAAGTAGGGAGGAATCATCTCCCCGGCGGCACTCCCACAGAAGACGGCTGTGTAACATGATTTTGTTGAGTTACGAATAACTTCTGGATTTCGACATTTTCGTTGAAAGATCATTTTCTTCTTTTTAGGGTCATCGTGAAAGCCGCTTTCATCAAAATTGAAGATGTTCTCCGCGGGCACACCATTTAATTCAATTTCAAGATTATCAAAGAACTCGTTGATTATCTCTTCATTTACCTGGGCCCTGCTTCGATTTATGTTTTTACCATTTGTAAGTTTTATATCAGGTTGTCTGCTAAGAAATAGCTGACCCCATTCCCATCCAGGACGATTATCTTTAAAAACTTTTACGGTGTTTTTGATGTAGTTCAAGTATCGTTGTATAATAAGTGTGATATCATCAATTCCTACAGACATTCCATTATCGGCGAATGCCTTGACATGTTCTTTGATTATGTTTTCCTTGAGATCATTTAATGCTGTAGGCCGCCCAACCTTTGTTTTTGTTTGTTTTTGAGTGTGTTGATTGGTATTTTAAAATGTTTGCTTGCTGTATAAGCGCTTAACTCTCCAGACTTAACCTTCTCTATACATTTTTCTAGTAATTCTGGTGTGTAATTGGATTTTGTTCCATGCTTGCGGGTACCCGGCGTTGGAACCTTCTTCTTTCTGCCCATGGTTGATCGTCAATGACCTACAGACAAATTATACATACTAAATTTTAATTAATAATTCCTTTCAGATTATAAAATAATGTCTATGTTCCTATCACAAGAAGAATGTCAGCTGATTGAGATAACAGGAAACGAGACCTAAAGCCTCTACAAAAAAAAAAGAAAACTGTGTCAAAGTTACCCAGCAGAAAATTCAGTCATCTTTTAAATATCAGGGTAACTTTGACACCGTCAAGACAAAAACGAAATTTTTAATTGAAATATTGGATCGAATATACATGGCAACTCCACCGCCACGTCCACAAGTACGATCGTTCCTTACCAACTGAAAGCCTGGTAACGAGTACGATACCGTGGACAGACATGGTTTTAGCTACGATTCTGATACATGAATTGCATGAACGTTTGTACAGTCAAAGGTTGTCAGCAAGTAATTGAAATGTGCCGGAATGCTTTGGGCATTTAGATGAACAACATTGAAGTTCCTGGGAACATCAGAGAAATGATTTGAGATTGTATCAGCTAGTGAAGGTACACTAATAAAGCTGCCATCATCACTTGATACCGAAAAATATTCTTCAATATCACTATCAGTGACAGATGACAGCATCAGCATGTAATAAGGTTCAAAATTTATATAGCAGTAAATAAATAAATAATTAAAATAAATATGTATAGTATATAAGCATAAAACTCCTTCTTCAAACTACAAATAACTTATCAGTCTGCCGGTTGTACACAAAAAAAAAGAAACAATAACGGAAAACACATATTTGCAAAAATGTAGTTTAAAGAAATTAGTTCAAGATTACGATCCAGAAAGAAAACAATCATAGCTAAATATGTACATCGAAAAAAGTAAACGCAAAAATGAATGCAAAAGTGGTGGAAATATAAAAGACAAAAAAACTAGTGTCCAAATCATGAGCAAGCTATCATACTGGAAAGAGATGTAATGGAACGCAATCTGGTTGTCACATGTGACAGTTCACTTTGACGTTTAAATAACATTCGCATGCCTACTAAATAATTGAATGGAGATCGGTTTTTGTTTTTGCGAAAGACGGTCCCCAGTTCATGTCATCCACATTTGTTATGATTTTTTTTATCATTAATTCCATCATGACGAAGACTTGAAGACTTGAAGACTTAGAATTGAAGACTTAAAATACTTGACATTGGCAGAAATAGCTGATCCGGCTGATTGCCATATCATCAAAAGAAGAAATAATTGAATAGTATCTTATTAAAAATATCATAAAGATAAATAAAAATAGGGTAGACTATATAATGTAGGCGTAAAAAGCTTTCAGTGTAAGGTAATATGTATCATACGACACTATATAGGTATACATACAAACCATCACTGGCAAAATTGTAAACATTTGGGTGTCAACATAGTAGTTAAATAATGCTATTATTTTTTAGCGGTACATCTGGTTTTAATTACTGATGCTTTAGCGACTGCAGCTGGCTTCACCACATCGTCACAAACAGTGTCTAGTTCAGCAAGTGTGGTAATACGATGACGTTTATTACCAGAACCCATGACGTAGATAATTCCCTCTCGGGTCCAACATCTGGTTATGCCGAACCTCCGGCGTGCAGACATGAAGACGTTGTGTCTTGCTTTTGTCAGGAACCCTGATATGATCACTTCGGTACCCTTCAAGTTGGTTTTAGCAAACCATACAACATCTCTGGTAGTGGCCTGTGTGGAAATTTAACGAGGATAGGCCTGGGTTTATTAGGTAATGTAACTCGGCCTGGCAATATTATTGGTTTTATTTTTATTTCAAAGCTATGTTTAGGTATTAGCTTGTTATCATTACAATAGGTAACGCAATTGTCTGGTATTGTTAATATGCCAGTACCGGAAATAGAAAGTTCAGCTGAATCTTGATTTTTTTTGTCTTCTCTAATCTAATCTAATCTTGGTTATGCCCAAATATTTAGTGGTTGGTATTATCGTAGAGAACAGGGTATTGTTTATAGTTTTAAGGGCAAGGTTTTAACTTATATTGTTATACAAGTCAAATTCTTTTGTTTACTAAGGGTATTTGTAATATAAAAATTATGTTGTTATTTGCATAATAACTGGATATTTCAGAAAAGTTTTCTAGCATATGAATATTATCTAAGATTAAAGGTGAAGGTAATTGCTTAGAATTAGGAAGAAACCTATAATTACTTACAAGGTCTGAAAACAGTTGATTAGATGTAATAGTAGATGGGTACAATATATTAGACTTACTAAACATATTAGCATTGATAATATCTGCTAACTTAAATGATAATGTTAATAAACTACTTTCTAAGATATTAGTCCCAATATTTTAGATCTGATTAATAGTTTATCGGAAAGTAATGTTAAATTTGACATGATAATATTCAAGTTATCAATAGCATAGTTTAAACTAGCTTCATTGGTACTGATTTAATCAATTATTTCTTTAAATGATAATAGGGTGGACTTTGTCACCATCATGTTTTCTTTCATAAGAGTTGCGAATTTTGTTTGGTCTTGCTCAAGGGTTTAGATTGTATTATTGTTTATTTCGGCATCAATATTGATCTTTGCTACCGAAAAGTTGTTTAATTACTGAACCGATTCGACCAAACCAGGCTGACCTTCTATTAGATTTAGATAAAAGATAAGAAATAGAATGGTTTATGTCCGAATAGGAGTTCGTAGGGAGAGTAGTGAGTGGTAGAGTGAATAGCTGAATTGTATGCGAGCATGGCTGTATACACGAACCGATGCCAGTTATTCTGTTGCTCGTTTACATACGACTTAAGGTATTCCTTCAGAGTGGAATGGCTCCTCTCGAGAGCGCCTTGAGTCTGAGGGTGATATGGGGTGGACCACAATTGTTTGATTTTAAGAAGGTTGCATGTCTGTTTGAAGAGTTCGGCGGTAAAGTTTGTGCCTTGGTCGGTTAGTATAATTTTAGGGATAGCGAATAGTGTGATGAAATGGACTAGACATTCGGTGGTTCCCTGAACCGTGGTACTGCAAATAGGGTAGGCTGTTGAGAATTTAGTTAGATCATCTTGAAGCGGTAAGATATATTTATATTTATCATTACCGGCTTCGGGCAATGGACCTACTACATCAAGGGCCACGCGTTCAAAAGTTCGAGTGGAAAGAGATGTGATCTGCATAGGGGCGCGATTGGTTTGTCTAAGCGCTTTGTTAGTCTGCATTGTGGACATCTCTTAACGTAGTTTTTTTACGTCTGAACGCATATTTTTCCAGTACTAATTCCCTTGAATGCGTTTAAGCATTCTAGAAGAGCCTAGATGACCGGCTATGGGAATGTCATGATTTTCTTTTAAGATTTTTTGTATTTCGCTTAGAGACGGGTAGATAATAAGCTTTTTATAGACATGTACGGTTATTTCAGAATTATGGAATAAGTATAGTATTATGTTATACAGTTTATTATACTGATGAGTGTCAAAAGGATTTTTGAAGTCGGATATGGCTACTTCAGCGTTGTCTTGTCCTGATAGGGTAATTAATAGTTTGTTTCTAACAGATTTTAGGCATTTATAGATGTCTTCATATGAACAGGTATCAAAATGATTTACTTTGGTAAAGATAAAGGCAGTAGTCTGCTTTAGGAGCCGAAAAAAAAGCGTTTTTTCAACAATTTTTTTGAAAGGGAAGGAAATGATTGCGGTAAACGAAATTTTGAGACGATAGTATATTATATTCAAGTTTTAAAAAACAATTTTTATTATTACAAATTATTGAAATTTGCCAAAGTTGTAACGATTTTTCTGGGGCGCCTGGAGTATGCACTCGTAAATCGGTGCCGGTGATGGAGGTCGTGCGATGCATCTGAAACAGTGGAACCAAATTTTTTTTTAGTTTTTATAAGTTCCTTTTCTATATGAACTAAAAAAATACCGAAGAAATGACGAAATTCCAAATTTTTTCGAAGTTTGAAAAAAAAA
>PKRV01000348.1:959443-1000232 GCA_003709505.1 Hyphantria cunea
AAAAAAAAAATTTAAGAGTTTAATTGGAAAAATCGCTAACAAGTAAATAAAATTTGATGTGGGTCGCACAGACACATGTCTACAAATGTAAGGGTAGAAAAGTTCTACCTCTTTTTAAAATTACTTTTGTTATTATAATCATCCCGTGACTGTATATCACCATCAGCCTGCTACAGTTCACAACTGAACATATTATTACGTCCTATCACATCATCACTCTCCCATTACACACCACTCTGGTTAATAATTTCAACAATTTCTACCCGAATGCGAAAAGAGGGGGGTTATGATTTTCGAGAGTATGTGTGAATATTTCTTACACTCAAACAAAATTAAGATACCATGGCCTCACAGAAAACGCATATGAAACAGAGCTTGCGTTGTGTTTCACCGAGTGAGTGAGAATACCGGAGGCCCATACACCAACCCCTACCTGCATCCCACTCCCCATCCCCCACTTATGACGTCTCTGCGTAAGTCCTTGGGCAGCGGCTATATAATATACATATTTCATATATAGGTACTACTACCTCCGGTATCCTCACTCACTCGTTGAAACACAACTCAAGCACTGTTTCACACACGTTTTCTGTGAGCCCGTGGTATCACTCGGGTCGAGCTGACCCATTCATGCCGAAGTGTGGCTCACCCAAAGTAAAACAGACATACTTATCTTTAAATGTATCATTATTTTGCCTTAGACTTGACATAGACCTCTCATATAAGAGGATATTCTTAGATTAACATTAATACTCACGTATAATTATATTTTATTAAGGCTCCAAATAATTTACAGTGACAAATATTCTCATGAATGACAATATTAATGGACAACAGCTAATGCGCCAAGTTTGTACCAAATTCGCTTATGGGGTAACAAAAACTTCTCGAGTTCCATATGTCAGTGTTTGACCTTACCTCACGTAGCCCGATTACGTTCAAAACATGATTGATACAAGAGAGCTCTCTCAACACTCGCACAACACAACCAACATCGATCATTATCAGAGGCATGAATGCAGACTTCGCTGAAGGTTAGAATTAGGGCTGCCAACTATCACAAATCATATTAAAGTTAACATCAATACACATTATTCTTTAGAATGTGCTTGAAAAATATTTCATGGAAATATGTAGAAACGTCTGTATCATCGCTTTGAACAGACAACCTCTATACGTTTTAGTGATCCATATGAATTATCGCGACAGCACCACGTTAATTGTGTTTTATGGTATTTATCTTGATAGCTTAATATACTTTATTTCAATGATAAAATTTATTGTATACTTCTAATTCGTTGACGGGCTCATGAAAAAATACAGTGTCCTTGAGTGATAATGTTATCAATACAATTAATGTATTCTAGTTAAACGTGGGATGAAATATCTAGAACCTAGACGCTATAAATTTTGGGCGTTGCGTAATACAGTATGAGATGTGTATGGATACGTTTGCATTACAAATTAAATCTTTAAAAAATTATTACCTCACTGATATATTTTAGGTATCAGCTTTAAATTCAGATATTGATAGTTTAACATCAAAGTCAGCCGGTTTTGAAATTAGTTGATCTTTGCATAATACCTTTTAACCATTAATAGATTATGGAAGACTTTGCCAGATTTTGGCTTCCGAGGGCATCTAAACAGCCTTCGCATTAAAATCATTTGATATAAACATGTCTTATTTAACCGTGGGAGAGCCACTTAACCGTGGGAGAGCCACGCTTCGGCATGAATGGGCCGGCTCGACCGGAGTGATACCACGGCCTCACAGAAAACCGATGTGAAACAGCGCTTACGCTGTGTTTCATCGAGTGAGTGAGGATACCGGAGGCCCATACCCCAATCCAACGCCCCCTCACCATCCCCCTTCCTCCCAGGCCGCCATAGTGTGGGTCACCATGCTGCATTGAGGATGGTGACCACCACTCTTGGATTCTGCTCATGCTTTCCATCAGGCAGGGCAGAGTCATTTTGGAGGCTTAAATATATAAAAAAAAAAAAATGTCTATGGCTTAGAAACTTCTTCCACTAGTATTAAACCAAGTAAACACTCATTTAAGATAATTAGTTGGATGCTGCGTTTGCTAGGAGAGGTTTCTAAATTACTGCAGTAGTGGTAACGTATCCGCTAGCCGTGCCCCCAGACGCGGTCCATTAGCTTCTTGAACTAAGTACGTTAGTGTCACAGAGCGGAGTGTGTTAGTTTTAATTTCAGTTTTTCTTTTTATAAAAATTTATATAAAATTTAAATATTTCCAACATCTAACACACAACGCCATCTAGTCCCAAACTAAGCAGAGCTTGTATTATGGGTACTAGACAACTGTTATAATACTTATATACTTTTTTATTGTAAATACATACATATCATACATAGAAAACACCCAAACTCCGAAACAAATATTTGCAGATCATACAAACATTTGATCCGACCCGGGAATCGAACCCGAGACCTCAGGAACAGCAGTTGCATACGCTACCGCTAGGCTACCGAGGCAGTCAATTTTATCTTCCTTAATCTCTTGTGGGATACATAAAACTCGGTGTAACTCTCACTTTGAACTTGTGGGGAAAAAATACTCTTTATCCGCCTCAGAATTGATTGACTTGTTGTTTTTTTTGACTAATTGGATTTTTGTAGAATATCTAAAAGTAGCCTAAATAGTGATAAAATTCTCTGTGCATTTTCTTCTTCTGTTCCTTTCGATCACTGTAGGCTTTTTACATCCTTCCTAGACACATCCTCTTTCACGCAGTCCAATTGTTCTTTTTGACTGACTTTAAAAGTATTTTTGTATTATTATTGTTCATATGATTTTCAACTTGGCACTGACTTTAAATAGAATTTAGGTAGGTTAATATAAGGTAATATGCTAGGAGCACACATTATGATACTACTTTATATAAATGAATTAATACTTAGGTATACACAAGAATTGTCACAGAGTAATTTATGACGAGAAAGATTATTTTACGCTTTTTAGTGTCTCTAGGCACTTAGTTTTCGTTTGATGTTTTTTTTAAGTCAGATTAAATTTCTTTTCTTCGTCTCTACTATTATACCCATCGACTTCGATACTTAAAATTTCAAATAAAACATTTATAAAAGACACTTCTTAGCTGGTTACTCTATCACAGCGATAAAAGTACAGTCCCACTTCATACCCAATTTTATTTAGGGCCTGTTCGAAGCGACATAAATACTCGTACTAAATAATGCTGACGAACGACACCGAGTCTGAAATAATGGCACTTGAATGCGGTCAGTATTGTATGGAGATAATCAAGTGAAAATACGCCCAAATACTTTGTAAAGATATGTTATATTGCATGAATTGAATACGAAACTGAGATAAAAAATTTATGGCTTTATTTTCTTACTCGTCAACAACTAATTTTGAATTATTTTATCGTGTCACAAATACGTATGAATCACACTAGTTGACCTGTGCTCGCTATTTGGTCGGCAGTTAAACATTTTCAAGCAAATCCAACTATTTTCACCCAAAAAATATTTTCACCCAAAGGGTAAAACGGGACCCTATTACTAATACTTCACTGTCCGGCTGTCTGTCTCTCCGTCCGTCTTTAACCAACAACTAAAACAAAATAAAATACTTATCTAAGCGGGTTCCTATGCTACAAAAGTGATATTTTAGTCGGTTTTGTTAGGTGCGTGCCAGCTGTATTGGTACAATCATTTAGTTGTCACTTACAGCCGCATGACCAAAGTAAGCTATTTCTTAAGAGGGTTCCTTACCTCAAAAGGAATAAACAGAACCCTTATAGAATCTCTGTAGTGTCCGTCTGTTTATCTGTCTCTCAAGATTATTATACTCAGAAATGCATGAAGGTATCAAGCTGTAATTGATATCAAATACTCAGATAATACTTAGTGTCCCTTGGAGCTGTAAAATAATCAGACTTCGAAACCAACGCAATCAAAAGATACAGCCGTTAATGCTGCAAATTTTCACACTCACAAGGAAACAAAATCTACAAGGTACTTCCCGTAAACTCAGAATCTTGAAATTTGTACTAAGCAACGTCCTAATCTGTGCTATAGATTAAAGGAAAATTGCGAAAAGCATAAGCTTTTAGTTATTTCATTAAATATAACTACAGGTTTGTACGGAAGCGAGTCCGACTCGCTCTTGGCCGGTTTTTTCAATAGATCGATGCTCACATCTCCGATATCCATGTACCTAAACCCTAACTATTTATATTTTCTTGTGTAGTTTTTAGGTATGCGCTACTTCTCCCGAGAGACTATTTGTCCCCGGGCCCTTTTTACGTGACAGAAAGAGACTGTAGATTGACATATATCTATAGTCATATAGCTCGTTCCTATGTGTTTTATAGGTCGTTCGTCCCAATTTGGATTTTACGTTCTGCGATACGGTTGTGACCTCGTTGCAGGCTCAGACCGTATATTTGTACAAAATACATGATATTTGTTTCTCGTGGCGGTAGATACTAGAGCTGTTTATTTGGAATAGAATAATATACTGGCACTTATCCACGACATTGCCAATAATATGTAATTGACCCCTCTATTATCTCTCATCATCTTAGGTTGTTCCCGGTTGCTTCCATTCTGGAGCCCGGGATCCGCTTTCCTACTTTTTCTTCTCCACTTTGCCCTGTCTTCGGCATTCTTGTTAGTCAGAATATTAATAGCGCGCATAGTTCTATTAAAAGTAATTTAATTAATATAATCAGTAATGTTGATTATCCAACTTTAATGTTTGTATGATATACAAATATTTATTTTGGAGTTTGCGCGTTTTCTATGTATGCTATGTATGTATTTACAAAAAGGTATATATGTATTTTTTTAAGTTGTCTAGTACCCATGATGCAAGCGCTGCTTAGTTTGAGATTAGTCGACGTTGTGTGTTAGATGCCCGTTTTTTTTAATCTTGAAGAACAAAATTGTTAATAAATTTTCCATGATAAATTATTTTTCACTAGCATCAGTAAAAATTATTCAATTACACACGTATAAAACGAAATAGCATTCGACAAACATTAATAAGAAAAAAAGATATTTGACATTTAAACTAGCGACGCGATACGTAGGGGTACAATGTCACGGAAGCTCAGAGACCTGACATTTTATTATATTAAGATAAGGGATACCTGTTATCTGATATCAGTACGCCTCTCGTCTCGTCTCTCAGTTCGAAAGCTGATTGAGGGATCTATTATAGATGATAACTGTATAATTAATACGTTTTGTGGAACTCTGAATTCCGTACATTGAGGTCGACCCAAAAACGGAACGTCGAATTGTTTCGGATAATGGCGGTCTGAAATAGTACTTTAATCTATATCCGTCGATGGCGTATAGTTCAGGATTCTAAGGAGTCCGAGGATTAATCAACCTGAACATCTATCTATCAAAAGAAGATTTTTTAATGAAAAGTACGAGATTACATTGTACGGTCTTACAAATGTGATTCTCAAGTTTTTTTTGAATTAATCATTTTCAAGTTGAACAAAATATAGGCAAATGAATTGTTGTGGCTGTATATATTGACATTAAAATAGTAGTGAAATATAAAAGAGAACACCACATCTCTTTTAAGATTTTGATGAAGTAGCTTTCGATTCATTTAAATTAAATAAATCAGTTCAGTACATTGTACTAACTTCATAATAAACGTACTCTGTGTCCATCAGTTTTACCACTTCATAATAAACGTACTCTGTGTCCATCAGTTTTATCAATCTTATTAGCCTAGTTACCCGACAAGTAACTGATTTACTTTGAGAAAATAAAAAAGAAATGTTGAAAATTTACATCACGGTCCCAAGCATTATATTATTCTGATTTTATTGTCATATAACTTGCTTCATTTCAACAAATATACACATACAATTATATGTGGTTGTAGTACTTTTTTATTATAGAGGAAAACTCAACAATTGATTCTTAAACGTTCTATTAAAACTTTCTCGATAACATATACATATTTTGAAATTGTTAAATATAATAATGACACACACACATATACAAATTAAATACCTACGTTGTTTTACCTCTATATTAGCTTAGCTCTACGAGGTATCTACTAGTAATGTTAAAATGATATTACTAGTAGACACCTCGTATTAGGTGTGATCATTTACCGGCTATTAGGTAACTTAAATGAAATTTATATTCAATACTAGCTTTTGCCCGCGGCTTAGCTCGCATTTAATAAACAATCTGAATCCTATGTTACTTCTAATACCTCCAAGAATATGTGTACAAAGTTTCATCATGATCGGTTGAGCAGTTGTCTTGTGAAAGCGTAACAAAAGCACACTTTCACCTTCATGATATCGGTGAATGTGTTTGACCACTTCGACCCCACGAGGAGACTGTCTTCAAAATTGATACAACGCGCAACGTATGGTGCGAACGCAATTTATTGCCGCAAAAGAAACACGAGTAATTTTTTGCCAATGTCTTATTACGTTAACTAAATCTATTCGTCAATCATAATTTATTTAGACAGGGAACTTACTTGAACTACTAGATGAGAACCCGGTTTCGTTCGGTTTAAACGTGACTCAAAATACACATGCAGGAACAAAATGTAGGTAGATCTTTTTGTAGTTATCGGTTCTTATGGAACATTGAAAGCAAAGCAAGGCATAGATTCGTATCGCATCGTTCGTTGTGTTTAATAAATATATAACAGGTAAATCATACTGCAAAAGTATTTTCATAAGTAATAATTTTAAATCAACTTTCAAAATAAACTAACATAAATTAACAAAACAAATAACATTGAAGGTTTATTCTCTCTAAACCTCTCTGTTAGAAGCACTTAGTCTTTTCCTTTAATATGGTAGATAGGTTAATACTTACTACTTTTAAAAATAAATAAAAAATCGATACATTTCTGTGTATTACACAGAACTGTACCGATTTTTTTTTCGATCAAAGTAAATCACTATACAAAACTAACCGTGGGAGCGCCACGCTTCGGCATGTGTGGGCCAGCTCCACGAATGTTACCACGGCCTCACATAAAACCGGTGTGAAACAGCGGTTGCGCTGTGTTTCACTGAGTGAGTGAGGATACAAAGCTGGCGACGCACTTGTGACGCCTCTGGTGTTGCGTGTGTCCATGGTCGGAGGTAAACGCTTACCATCAGGCGATGCGTCTACTCGTTAGCCCCCTATTACCTAAAAAAACTAAATGAATACTCGAAAATTTATAATATTACTTTGTAACGTAAAGAACATCAACTTTTATGGTTATGGTGTTAGTATTCTCTTTTGTACGATTATGTTATGGCAATCGGCTAATCTCAGGTTTAAGAAATAAAGCAATTAGCAAAGGGTACCTTTATAATTTATAAGGGTCCAAAATAATTTTGGTAAACAACTGGAAAATATATGCATATTCATTATAACAAAATATTCGACTATCCGAATTTTTCGGATATATGTTGTTGAATCGAAATATTTCTTTTTACCCGACTGCGAAAGAAAGAGGGTTATGTCTTTCGAGATTATGTATGTATATTTCTTTGGCACCCCCTAGAGCCTAAACGGCTTGTCATATATTTATGTGAGTGGTGTCAAAAGACTCGTCTTAGTCATGAGAGTGACACAGGGTAAGTCAAAATTGAAAAAAAAAACTACATTAAGGATTTTTGGAGCCAGAGAGTAATATCATAATATTTTTTGAAATATAACATGGTATCGAAATAAAGAATTTTTAACGGAACCAATATATATTTATAACTTGTATGTTTTATATATGATACTGACACAACCCATAACATAACATTTGAATCCATAACACTTAACCCAGTAGAAACTGACGTGGCAACCGCTTAAACCACTACGCTATCTGAGTATCAAGATCTCCAACTTTCTTATAGGCTATCAACCTTATATATATGCTATACCTTCGCTAGTAACACATAACTTGCCCACTATAAGTAGATGTGCCCATAAGCTATCGCCCATTTTCGCCGCTTCAACAAAATCAGCTAGAAAGATAACCGGATACCCGACACCATTTAATATTTTGTGTCTGGAACAGGCCTTTATTGAAATATCTTAAAGAGATTGTATACATACCAACGCTATATTTAAACGGTAATTAGAATATTTCAAATGATTTTTTAATTATTTACAACTCCTCATGCAATTACTTTTCTTCTTATAACTGTTCTCTAAATCACTATCGTCATCAATCCGTTACAGTCCACTGCAGAAAATGTTTAAACAAGTAACGAATAACTAAAATAAAAAAACCCGACTGCGTCAACATCTGCCATTTTTATTAAATTGTTTTGATTTACCCAATGTCACTCTTACGACTAATACAAATCTATTGACATTACTCACATAAAAAACAACAAGCCGTTTTAGCTCAAGGAGCACGCCCCAAAGAAATATACTTACATACACTCGAAAAACATAACCCTTCTTTCTCAGTCAAGTTGAAATTAAACTACTGAATTGAAAACCCTCTCCTTTGTTTGAGCCCGGGTGTCATTATCTTCTTAGCCTTAATTATTCCCAAGTTTTGGTTTTACCTGAATATCAGTTTATACACGGAGTGACTGACATTTGTACTCCGCAGCCCTGAGAGTGAACTGAATTCGAAGGTTGAACTAGTTGTTGGTATATTCTCGGCTCTGACCGCCCAGAATAAGGCGCGTCTCTGGCGCCCTCAGTGGTTATTGGCGGTCAGAGCCATACGCGGATACCGCACGGTATCGACAGAGGCAGCGTGCGCATTGCTGGAACACCCCCGTGGGATTTGGAGGCGGAAGTGCTCGCCGAAGTTTATCGACGGGTGGCTGAATTCCGGGCGGATAGTGGCGTTCGCCCTCTGCCCGAAGAGGTACGCGAGTGGCGTGAAGCCGCCCGTCGAGCCACAATGGTTCGGTGGTCGTCGCGGTTGGAGGCCCCACGTGCTTGCTTCGCCACCGTGGAGACTCTCCAGCCGGATGACCGCATCCTCCATCCGAGTGGGTAGGGCGGCAGCACGGGACCCTTTCCTTCCGACTGATGCAGGTGCTTTCCGGGCACGGTAGCTTCGGGAAGTACCTGCACTCGATCGTCAGGAGGGAATTGATTCCCGCCTGCCACCACTGCGACTGCAGTGAAGACTCGGCCCAACACACGCTACGCGACCTTCTGCGAGGCTGTCATCTCGCAGAAGGAGGCGGCGGAGAAGGCCCAGGAGGATGATCTCCTCTCGGACCCGATCCGAGGCGCGCCTACCAGCGCCTCATGCCACCCTGACTGTGGCCGCAGATAGTCGGGACGGGTTTTCCCTACCATCCACTTCATAGGCCAGCCGCGAGGAGGCGACGTTACGCGTGTGCCATACGTTGCCTAAATTTATACCAACAGACGTTCCCGCTTCAGTGCAGGCAGGTGCTGGGAGGGGTCCGGATGTCGTAAGAAAGCGGTTCCCGGATTGGTATATTTGAATGCACTAACTTCCCAATACCGATTGCCATAGATATTCATGATAACCGGGACCGACGGCCTTAATGTGCTCTCCGAGGCACGGGTGAGAAACACCGCCATACATATTTAGGGATCGTCGGTCGGCGTTGGCTGGGCCATTGCTTCACACTTACAATGAGTGCTTAAGCGCAAATATGTTTCCAAACAGGTGGAAGTTAACTCGTGTCATATTAGTTCCGAAAGGCGGATCGGGTTCAAGGGTCGATGAATACAGGCCTATTGCGGTACTGTCGACCCCAGCCAAGATTTTCGAATCTGCTATCCACAATAATATTCTGTTGCAAGTGAGCCCGCAGCTTGCAGATGCTCAGCATGGATTTCGATCCCAAAGGAGCACCACTACTAACCCACTCGCTTACATAACAGATGTAGTCCCTGTCGTACTCGAGGAGGTCAAGTTGACGCTGCATACTTCGACTATCGGAAAGCATTTGACCTGATCAATAATGACGTACTTCTGAGGAAGCTAGCGGGCGTAGGTTGCACTCCACACTTGCTTAAGTTTTTTGCCAGCTTTATGCAAGATAGGCAGCAGTACGCGGAATACAGAGGACATGTATCGGACCTATATTTCACCAGGTCAGGCGTAAGTCAGGGTAGCAACCTTGGACCACTAGAATTCATCATAATGGTTAATGATTTACCCAGAGAGGTAAAAGATACAAAATGATTAATGCTCGCAGATGACCTCAAGCTCTCCCTCCTTATAAGTAACTTGGAGGACTGCAAGAGGCTTCAGACAGATATTAATAGGGTGATAACCTGGAGTAAACACAATTTCTTACAGTTCAACGCCTCAAAATACCTGACAATCACCTTCTCTCGATTACGCGCACCCTCTTATACATCTATACAGTAGACGAGACACCGATGGGAAGGGTCACAGAAGTTAAGAATTTAGGAGTTTGTCTTAACACTGACTTAAGATTTCGGGGTCATATTGTCAAGTGTGTAAAACGGCTTACATAAACTTAGGTTTTGTTTTGCGAACGGTAAAGGACTTCAGCAATCTCAATGCAATTATAGCATTGTATAACGCACTAGTAAGAAGTCAGCTAGAGAGTAACGCAGTTATCTGGGCCCCACATGAAGCTAAATATGACCTCATGTTGGAACGATCTCAAAATAAATTTATAAGATTTTTGTACCAGAGATACTATGGGATATATCCATTTTATCCATTGATGTATCAAACGTTATTTGTTTTGGGTATGGTGGGATACAACGAAATGAGGGTCAGAAGGGAACTAACACTCGTCTCGTACTTGTTCAGAGTACTTAGGGGTGGGATACACAATACGGACATGCTTAGGCCGAATCACAATAAGTGTTCCAGACAGATACGTGTGGCGGCGCCACCAACCACCGCTGCTAGCTGTCCCGAGCGGGCGCACCGACCTACTGAGCGAGGCGCCGTTCACGCGCGCGCTTCGGACACTTAATTTAATTGCGGATGAGGTAGACTTATTTTATTGCTCACTGAGTGAATTCACAATGACAGCATTAAAATCATTTGTTATCGTAATAAGAAGATTGTAAAATAATTAAATAGATTATATAACACTCTCGCATTAGGCTTCGCCTGTAATGATGGTTATTTTTAAGTAAAAATAAATAAAGAAATAAAAAAATAAAAAATATTCCATACTCCAGGCTGCTATTAAGAATTTCTTGTGCGAAATACCCAACAGTAGTCCGACCCGGGATTCGAACCCGAGACTCCTTGATCTGCAATCGCTTACGCTTACCACTGGACCAACAAGGCAGTCAAGTTTGAGCCCGAGTGTAAATGAAACTAAATTTTATCATGTTATAATTTTTCATTAACAATGTTACAACATAGTTGAATTAAGACTAAACTTCAATAAAAATATAACAGATTTTTTAAGACTTGGTAAGAACGTCTGACATTGTAATTTCCCTCTTCCAGCGCGAGTAAAACCAAATATGTTTTTGCCTTTGTACTTTTGTAAGTGGCTGTTAGAGGTTTTATCTCGAGGTATAAAAAGTATGAAAGCTTTGAACTCTGGAGGAAGTTATGAGTTTTATATCGACAATCGTTGCTTATACCGCAATAAAGGCATTTTGTTACTGGTTCGTCTCAAATTATCATTCATCTTAATGAGTTGTTAATTTTGGCATACGGTAAAAATTATTACACTGCGGACTGCGATATGCGGGCTGATGACAATGAAAAATGATTGTATAAAATTAAATTAAGTGGTGGATTACAATTCACTATACTCTAAAGCCTAAATAGTTTTAACGATTACAACCTGACTACGTAAACAAAATGATCCAATCATACCACATAATTTACACGTGCGTACAACATAGCCATTGTCTAGTAAAAATACAGACCATCATACATTCTAAAATCAAAATCACTTGTTCTTATCCCACTGTATTAATTACATTTACACCTGACCGATTTCGCCCTTATGGCAACATCTGGTGAAACCGGTCAGGTATGTATCAATATGATTTTAAAATTTAATGCAACAAGTTCCATCAAGTGCCGACAATCGAGAGTATAAATCATCATAAGTAATATTTCGATTCGATGGTTTTATGTGTATATCCATTATCACACTTGTAGAATAATTAAACACAGTTTTTTAATTTTCATTATTCAGTTTATATCAGAATCATTGAATTTTGTACAGACTGCTAGTAACGGAAACGTTGTTCGCAGCTGTGCGATTCCTTTCTCAACAAATTTCAGTCATCAAAATTTCATCTGTTTTAATTAATCCGATAAAAATAATGAATCGCATTCGTCTGCGCGTATTACCTAAATACCATAATCCACAATATTTCAGATTACACAGAATCAATTTGATAAATGTTTGGTTGTTTAGTAAGTTTAGGGAATTGTACACGACAATAGACGAGTCGCATTTGATGGATCGACTGCCATATCTGTCTCAATGATGAAGTACTTTTCAAAGTATAATTGCCTTTTAAAGACCATAGGCACTTTTGTTGTAAATTAACCTTGGTATATAAAAGTTTTAAGCTTATAGAATGTTTTAATGGGAAAAAGTTTAGAAAACTTTAATTTTGTTTTAAACAGTACCTACTAAAGTTTAAAAACGCTTAAATAGATTTTGGCAAATTGAGAATCTCCTACTTGTTTTGAAGTCGGTTAAAACACACTGACTTCAAACCTAAGCTGCCAGACTCAATATACCGGCTTATAACGTCAGGTCCTTTCTTCTTGTATCAACAATAAACTTCGTAAGGTCAAAGTTTCAAATTACGGTTTTATTATTCTGCCTACATTTACATCTAAAGATAAACCCTATAAGTGCTTGACATGAAAAGGTTACATGTCTTTGAATATATAATGTAAATTAAAATAAGAAGTAGGTTCAAACTGTCTTCGAAGTAAAACTACTGCAAAAACATACATTATTCGTAATAATAAAGTGTATCATATTAAAGTCTGTCAGCATGTTACTTTTGACTCAATCCTTCTTTTCATACATTCAACCAAATGCTTTTTGAATCCAATAAACACATTTTGTAACTCCCATTTATTATTAAAAAGAATAATTTGTCGCGTGCTTGTGTTTGTTCAGACAAACAATAACACACATAGAGAGGCGGGAGGGCTCGCACGTGTCACTCAATAAATCAAACGTCCCCTTTCGTATCACATCGGAGGCTAATAAAAATGCTTGTATATTTGGATTTGGCTTAATATCGTTATGAGGATACTCGAGTTTATTAAATGAAAAGGGATATGTTTGTATTGAGCCTCTGTTTGAAGCCAGTTTATGATGATTGTAATGTTTCAAATTATATTTTATTTATGGGTTAAATATGACATCATTAGCAAAAAAGGTGCCTTTTCTAAGGTTCTATCAGTAGCACATCACCGCCCAAAGGGTTTGATTAGCAACGGTTTATTCTTATTTACTACAATCTCAGATTACAAAAGAAAGCCAGGTGGAACGCACTTATCACATAACTTGACGCCGTTGATTATTTAAATATGAGTGACAGCTGGCTGCGACGTTTTTACCGCATTTTTTTAGAAATATTAACATTGAAAAAGGGTATTTAAACTTAAAAAAATATTAAGTAATGTTATTATTATACATTTTATTCCTATTTTTATTTACTTAATTTCTTCTTAGATTGACCTTTTCTTGGTGTATTACATAAGGAGTCTAAGTTTAGATCCTGAAATTTTGAAACTTTTAAGGTTTTTTTACGAATTTAAAATGCTGAAATGTGTAAGATGAAGAACGTATCATAAAATGAAACACCACCTTTTCTTAGAGATGACCTCATTTTAAATTATAAGGTAGGTGAACAATCACACGTAATACTGTTGGTACAATTGCACTTCTCGACTGTCAAACGGTGAGTGATCGACCTAACCGAGAATTGTTGTAAAATCAATTTGAATGACGATGTTACGTCAGATCCGTCATTTCTGTGCCGCAGCAAAAATACAATTATCTTTACCTTAATATTTACTATATTGAATATTTAACATTAATCATTAAATCAATAAATAATATAATTAAATCAAAGCAATCACAACAATCAATATAAATAAGGAATGTTTAACCCTTTTGTCTTTTTAATAGTATATTTACCTTAAATCGGCCTTCTAATATAAAAAAATCGTGGCGTGTTATCTATGCTACTTGAGTAAAAATATAGCAAAGCAAATGTAAAGTGGTTTTGATAATGACGCAAGATCATAAAGAACATAAAATAAAAAATCACTCGTGACGTGAATACAATATGGCAGTTTGTCTAACACTTCAGCGAGTTCGTATTCTCTTTCTAATTCATATTTGTATGTTTAGTAGCGTCACTTTCATGCTCTTAACGATCCATCTCCTATACGGCTACGTTTTAATTTTGGAACCTGAGACTATAATGAAATGAATCAAAGACAAAGAGTGTATTATTATGTTAAATAAATTAACAGCGACCTTGCTAACGTTGACAAAAAAGCTCATTTCAGAAATGAATACAGTAAAGAAGGCAGTTTGTGTTACAATTAGAACACACGCCAGTCAGGAAGCGGAAATTGTCTCATTAGTGAATGAGGGTATTTGTTATCATTAGTACGAATAAGTGAGTCCTGCCAGGACACAAACAGTTAATAAATCTCACAGTTGTGCCGGGATGTGCCTCACATCCAATAACGTTGCAACATAAATACAATACTACGCTAGAAAGTACTCTAAACGAGCCTTTGTAGAGAGATTTATCGCAAAGTAGTTGTAACAATTGTGAATTAAGGTATGGATGGACCGATTGATGATACTGGTGACGTAGTTCCAATGAACTCATCATCAACATCAGTCTATCGCAGTCAGGTACTGCTGACTGCAATAGACTGATGTTGATTGAATTAACTTGAATAATATTGAACTAAAAATCGAATCAAACATTTAGATAAATTAGATGCCTAGCCAGGCATCCAATTTATTTAATTCTGTAGAAAATTCGCTATATGATGCTAAGTCCGATATTTTGACTGATTAAAAATGTCTCGACTACCCGATGTCACACGATGTTAATAAACTTCAAATGTTAAGTAGCAAAAATTAACAAAGACTCTGGATCAGGGAGTATATTCTAAATGAAGTCTATTCACAATGTTATTGCATTACTTCTTAGATTCTATAGTCGAGCTTAACAAACGCCAAGAACAAAGCAACTGGCTTATCTTAGCAGACTATACAACAGTCTGCTGTTTGTAGACTGTTGTATACTTAATAAATACAATTTTCAAGAAGAACGCGATAAAAGTGTATACAATAAATTATAGTAAGACCTTATACTTATTGTCGAATGTTGTTTGGTCTACATACCTATCGTTTATTTACCTACTATAACACAAGAGATTATTTAAAAAAAAAAACAAGCTTTATTACTTACTAATAAAAATTACTTAAAGCCTTTTCATTTCATTTCCATATATCCATATCAATATGGCTATCACTTCGTTACGGCGGCCATTTTGAATTAATAATAATACCGATTATATATCTTTGCATTGTCATTAGAACTAACTAAATTAAGGTACACATCTAATTTCGGCTAAATTGGAAATTTAACTTCGGACTTACAGACAAACATCAGGACAAGTGAAACTAAAAAGAAATGCTTTTGTAAGCATTTCTTTTTGAAGTCATTTCTTTTGAAGTCGCTTCCGCTGTCCGTTCGCCCAGATCTTCGAAACTACTCAACGTATTTTAATGCTGTTTTCAACTATAAATAGAGTGATCCAAGGTGAAGATTCATTTACATGATGCATGAATAATAATATAATAATAGTAGCGAAAATTCGAAGCCGGCGAAAAAAGTTTAATGAGTGCATAACTATGACTAAGCAATAACAATAGAGCCATTTAATAGACCTATATTAAATTTAACATATAATTATGAGTAATCGCCGGTATCACGACAAACACGACTCAATAATTTAATTAAAATGTAAACTTACAGTAGCATAGCATAACTACACATGCCATTATTATCCAACATAGCAATTAATTTAATGGTACCTCTGCACTGGGCTATGTTTACTTCTGTGAACTAGTCTAGTTTTGTAAACGTTAGTAAAGCAAATTATGCACGCATCGGCGCTACGTTTTAACTGAGTTCTTAAAGTAACTATCTGAATACATTTATGGTTTCAACAGTTCACCCGACTTAAGTCACACACCCACCAAGGTCCATACAAAAGTGAAAAATAATTACTAAATTGTAAACATTACAAATAATATACGTGATGATTTTAATATTGTGACCTATGTTAAGATTGATTTAAACTAGGACAGTAGATTGAAAAACGATACATTCATGAGGATGGACAGGATGGCAATACCTCGCGCATGGTATGCCGTTGTGTGTAGCGAACTAATTACAATTAAATCCATGCGTGTATGGCATAATGTTTCAAATGGCCACCTCACTGCTTTCTACTAAACTGAGTGTTGTGGGTTTCAATCCCACATGAGTCGTTTCGTTCATGTTTGCAATTTTTTTTTCCTCGTGCTGAAATCACTCGGATACTACCGCCCGTGGCATGTCGGACCCGAACCGACTAAAACCGCACGCCGTCTAGGGTACTATTAGCCGGGGAACCAGGTGCACCCTAGAAAGGAAAACCCTGGAACCCCGAGGTACCTCGGGCCACCTACTGTTCGTAGATGGCCCCCAACTTTGTGGTAACCTCGATGTTACTGTTACTTTTTCCCATGGCGCGCACGCTCCGCAGCGTGCGTGCCTCCACCCGAGCCTGCTTCTGCCAAGGTGAAAGATAGCCTAATCTGTCCAGGTCAGGTTCCAAAACAATAATGCAGCAAAATGTACTTTTAAAATAGTATTATTTAATGCATATCTGTTTGACATACCATCAACGTATGTAATAGACAACACCTGTAATATTTTAAACTACTTTTATTGAAGTTATATAGGTGAGACATGACACAAAACTTGTTAGCCCTGGAGATCTCAGTACTATAGTATAGTACAGACATGAACGTTACTGCCAGCCAATCTTCTCAGACTTATTGACAGCCCGTCAACGCTGTAAATTTACGACACATATTTACATACATCTATGGGCTCAATGTTGCTGGTCCCAAAGGTGGTACAGTGATTGACAAATTACATGACTAGGGCACCATTTGAAACTAGTACTAGCTCGAAGCAGACCCATTTATTTTATCAGTTTGTTATAAAACAACTCTTTCATGCAGTACTACGCTATTATCAGCTTTAAGTGTACATTTGTTTGTGTTTTATTCTTTTGTTTTTTAATTTATTTAAAGATAAACTCTCATTTAATAAATATCATTTATTACTGCCTCCCCTCTACTTTACATTTATCTATTCTACAACCGAGGAAAATATGTAAGCTGTTAAATGGTAAAGTTTTATGAAGCGAGTGTGATATATGGGACAGAGCAGAAGGCCTCGAGGATTTCTACGAACCAACCTAATTTGGGATGTCCTTCACAGAGGTCAGTGATTTAATGAAGACTGTGCTATATACTGTATATAAATATATCAAACAATCTTTAGAACAAAAATTGCACGTCTTTTTTCAAATAATGAAACCAAGTAACGTAGACATCTTTTGTATGTTTTCCTAATACTTGTATAGTATTTTCATTTTTGCTACATCCCCTTTGAATTACTATCACAATAAAAAAGTGTTAACGTTTATTTAGTGGTAAAAACAAGTTTCACTTACCCTTAATAATAATTTAATGTTATGGTATTTCTATGGTAATAATACTTATTACATCACTACTATAACATAAGCCATACGTGTGAAATCGGGGATATATATAGCCTATTAGCAGTACTTTTTTTAAACATGATGTCTTAATCTTTGTAGTTTTCTTTTTTTTATACGTGTGGAAACTCCCATGTGCTATTACCCCACCGGGGTTTACGGTAAGGCGGTGTGTCGGAAGTGTTTTTGAAGTACCATCTTACACAAAATTATTATTTTCATTTATAAGCCGTATAGAGTGAATAATATGGCATGAAGTTACAAATGTCATTGTAAAATTATATTCTAATTTAATCAGATGATACCGTATTACAGATTTACACTATCTAGGGGCATTATACATAATTAAATTACATTGGCATTACATAATTATCTTGTTGAATGATCCGGTCACACTATCGAACAGAAAGACGCAGAGAATCATGGAAGGTGTCCCTTCCTCTACAGAACAACACGGGCCAGCCTTAGAAGTCACCGCTTTAAAGTGCAAGACATACGTTCTCATCGCTTCGGTGCTTCCATCCTGTGCCGAGTGATCAAAACCTGGAACTCACTACCAGCGCACGTATTTCCTTGATCCCACTATGATCCCGGGTCCTTAAAGCGGGACGTGAAAAAGCATCTCACCAGGCCGCCATAGTGTGGGTCACACTGCTGCATTGTTCTTTTTCGCATTGAGGATGGTGACCACCACTCTTGGATTCTGCTCATGCTTGCCATCAGGCAGGGCAGAATCATATTGGCAGCTTAAATATAAAAAAAAACTTTTATATATTTTCTACCAAACTGAAGCAGGGTTTGACAAAATTGAAAAAAAATGCATTTACATTGCCCTCAGTTACAACAAAAAATCTAATAATAACAATAATGTCCTTGTTGTGTACCGGGTAAAATAAGGAGATTCGTAATACTAGATAATTAGAGGCAGTTGGCGGCCTTGTCGCCCGGGGGCGCTCTCCTACCTTACAGACAATCATGATATGGTAAAAAAGAAAGATAGGAAAAGTGGGGGCTATGTCTGATATATCAAATAGTATATAAAGAATAAAGCATTATATATGATATATTAGGTAAAGGTTCGTCAAAAGCGGATTCATAAATAAATACTTATAAGAGTGTGAGTGAAATGCCTATAACATATTTTTTACGTAATTAAACTTAAACTTCGTAAACGTCGCGATATTGCTGCTGCTGTACCACGTATTCGTATTGTTCAAATTTTGACGGGTCTGTAATAGCGGGGACGACTCAATGGACGTGGGAATGATGGGCTATTCCTTGGATATATGACTGATTTTTAGAAAATATCTCTATGTTCTTTGTTTTGATTATATGCACTTTCTGGTCGGTGCTCTACTATTCAGCTGTTCAGAAGCTCGGGATGTGCTCCAGAACTGTATTTCTAATCTCTGTCTTTCTCTCAAATGGAGCCACGCATGTATTCTATTATGTATGGCGCAGTAGGAAGCGGTGTGGCGACCACTTAAACCACAAGGCCAGCTGTGCAGTCATCAGTTACGTTAGTTAAGTTGGATGGGATGAGTTGCTGCACTTCGATGCAATTTAAATTTACAAATCGCAAACCATGTAGGTCCTTAGCTTCCAAGTTATGTAAGGATTTATTTCAACACTCCATGTTTGAATTAACTAGTCAAAGTGTATATTGGGATCAGTGTTGTTGAATGACTCGGTCAAACTATCGACTATTAAAACCCTTTAATATAAATCACTGAGGTACATAAGACTCTCCCTAGATAGGATTTTTTTTATTTTATTTCAAATTTTCATCATTTACGTCTGTATAACACAGACAAAAGTTTTGAACGCAATCAACGAAGTTTTGTGACGTTAGCATGTTAGTTACGGTGATGCGGTGACGCTAACGCCTAAGATATGCCTCTACCTATCTATAAAGAAGGGATATAGTGTACGTGTCTATTCAATCACATCACTTAGTAATGCATTCATTCTTTTCACTCACTCATTGTATTTTACTATCTGCGAATGAACGAGGAGGAAGCACTACGTTATCTCTTGTGCACGTGCAATCGTGACACAATTGGTCAACTGTGAGCAACGGAGGTGAGCGGGCGCGTGTTTCTGAGAGCCGACAATATATCAATGTGTATCATCTACCTTATCCTAGTTGTCTGACCCTATCCTTTTTCCTGACCTTAATATATGCCTTCTTTTATCCAGGGCAACAATGTTTACATATTTTAAAGCGAGTGGGCACTAGGCGGGTGGCTATAATATAAACCGAGAAACAGCTTTTTATTTCACACGGATTGGGGGAGAGGCTACAAGTATATAACATTAATTTGGACTGCACGGCTGGTTTAGTGGTATAAAACATTGTTGACCTTCCGGTGTCAACAGTGACTCACCGCTTCGAACTATGCTGTGTTGCTTTATCTTAAGGTATAAGGGAAACTCAGTGGGAAACTTAAATTGGTTTCATGTGTGAACTATACAGATTCTTGGGAGCAAGTGGTCTATATTATATATATCCCACGGTCGCTTCGGCATGAATGGGCCGGCTCGACCGGAGTGATACCACGGCCTCACAGAAAACCGGTGTGAAACAGCGCTTACGCTGTGTTTGTGAGGCCCATACCCCAATCCAACGCCTCCTATCCCCCTCACCATCCCCCTTCCCCCCAGGCCGCCATAGCGTGGGTCACCATGCTGCATTGTTCTTTTTCGCATTGAGGATGGTGACCACCACTCTTGGATTCTGCTCATGCATTCCATCAGGCAGGGCAGAGTCATTTTGGCAGCAAAAATAAAAAAAAAAAGTATATAATATAAAAGTACAATCCTTAAATTTATTACTAATGAAGCCGTGTGCACGTCGCTGCTATTAAATGAATGCAGGCGCTTCGACACATAGTGTAGTGGGTGTGGGACATGGGATAACATTTTATTCTATCCGCAAATTGTTTTTCTAAGTCCACATGATCTTTCTTTCCATTTCATGAATATTTATAATTTCACCAAAACCTAGGAAATATTCTTAGTGGGACATTAATATAGAAAAAAATGAATTACAGTCTTTGCGACGATTGTTTTTTTTTGTAACTTTTATAGAATAAAAGTTGGAAATTTCTGGGTTATATGTATTATATTTTTTCGTAAAAAATGTCAAGCCTGTTTAGCGCCTACGTACGTCGGTGGTAAGTCACGCAACAGGGGCGACGTGGGGATGCGCTGTCGCTGCGACATAACCGGTAATGACAAAGTTGCTCGAGGTGCGTCAAAGAACGAGCATCGCCAACTCGATTTAAGTTGACGACTGGAGCCCGCAGACCACTAGACACACCGCACCGTAATCGTTGTAACAATTAGACAATTTTATGCTTTCATATTGCTTTGACAAATTCGGAACATTCCAATTTGTAAATTCTTACACTATAACTATACCGCAATCAAATCTCGAACGATGCTTAATTGCTATTTCGTAATTGTGATTTTTGATGTAAGACTCCTTGGTCTTTGTTTCATAAATATAAATAAATAAATATTTTTGGACATTTAACCCACAAGGCCATTTAATCCCAAACTAATTATGGGTACTAAGACAACTGATATAAATACATATGTACTTTTTTTTGTAAATACATACAGACTATACATAGGAATTACGTACACTCTGAAACAAATATTTGCAGATCACACAAACATTTGATCCGAGCCGGCTATCGAAACCGAGACCGCAAGCACAAAAGTCGCATGCGCTACCATTGCACCACCGAGGCAGACGTATAACACACTCAACACATAATTTTAGTTAGTTAATTTGCAATAATAAATGCAAATCACGGAAATTATATATAATAATTAATATATACATTAATTAATTAATTGTATACTTACACCTATGTACTGAAGACGTCATTAAATTCAAATTGTATATAAAAGTAAAGTAATTCAAGAACACGAATTTTCTAAAATTATCAGAATAACATTGTTTAAAACATTAAATTACAAAAATATCGTAACCGATTTAGGATGAATTATTTATGTACATAGAAGATTTATGAAAATCAGGAAACGATAAAATGATCTACGAGGATAACAACTTTTCTTATATAAAAGGAGGAAAAACACGATATTATAGAACTTTGGTTTTGATCAATATACCACAGCATGAAGATAGTGAGCGACGTGTATCGGTGTGCAGGGCGGCACGATGTAGCTTAGCGTCTAGTGTCATTAGCAGAGTTGGGAGAAAATGAAGTGCCGTCTGTGCCCGGGGGAGCTCGCTGCCCCTTTGTCCGTAGGCATTAGCGAGAGGGATGGACGACTGTTTATTATTTTTATTATTTAAGATCAAGACTGCAGATAACTGGGGGCTGAAGTGATTCGTTAGACTTACGTGCTCAGATATAAAGCAACTGCAAATGACTGCTGTCTTTTTGGTGAGTAAGAAAGCGCAATTAAAGAAAATTGCGCTTTCTTTTTGTGCCAATAACAAGTGAAGAGAATTGAAAATAATAAATTTCCAACTGACCCGGCGAACTTCATATCATATTCATTGCCGTAATTTTTTTTTTATTACCGGAAAACTTATTTTTTAGTCCGTCTTAACTTCCCGCCGCAGTGTATACGACTAAACGGGCTAAGAATAACCTCTGTTTTTCGTATATTATTTTAAAATAAAAACCTGATCCTGAAATAATTACATTAAGCACATACATTTTTATGATTAATTTTTATTCATTTAGATTTTGAACACAGAAAAGTGAGTCTAGATCATCCATTACTATATAGATGTGGGCAAGAATGTTTTACTGTATTTGTTTACGTCTTGAGGTACCTATTCCATTACAGTAACTACGACAGAGAAGATTTAATTAATCAACATCAACAACCTACAATGTCCCACTACTGGGCTCGGGTCAGGAGAGGGTTAAAGCCATACGTCCCCACGCTGGCCAAGTGCGTGTTGGAGTCTGACAAGACAATGTTGTGGCTACGTAATCTTACCGTTGGATGTTTGCAAGCTGCCCAAGGTCTCCAACTAAGCTTCATGACTGTTAACCTAAGATAACAACCGGGCCGACTGCTTAACGTGACCTCCGAATCACGGAGACGCTCATGGTATCATGCCACCTGCGGTCACCCATTCAGATACTGATCGCGCCGTCGTTGCTTACCCTTGGTGATTGTTTCTAATCACCGAGTGCAACTGGGCTATGAGCGCCTATGATTTAATTAATCTGATGTTATTAAATGCATAAACTATTTCCAATAACTCCGCTTTTCTTCCCCCTTTTCATGACCTACAGTGTTGTTCTGCTAAATTATTTTAACTAAAATGCTTAAACATTAAGCTTCTTAGCTCAAATTACATCGCTATCGTAAAATATACAAGTATCTGAAAACAACTTAAGCATGAAAATAAATTATAGTTATGTGGTATCAAGTTACGATACTTGAAACATGAATCAATACAACTTAATAAAACTAGAGTGTGTGTTTGTAATATTAAAATAACTGCTTTTTGATAAATGGGTTATTACATATGTATACACGGTTCATAGACCAATATATCTTTTCTATATTATTTGTCTGCCTATCAGTCAGATTGTTCCGGCTAATCTCTGAATTTCAGAATTGGAATTTTCATTGATAGTTAGCTACTTACTATTATTAACTTAGGCCACATTTGTCGACTAGCGTTTCCCCGCGGCGTTGTTGCTGTACCGGAGCTCATCTAGTAACAAATGATGATACTTAAAACAATTAGACATTATTTTAAGACCTCTGTGAACAGTCTACAAGTCGGCCCAGGCAACGTATGTTATAATAAAATAGTCATTACAATATCTATTAAAGTAATTATCTTCAGAAATGTGTGATTATACGTTTAAGACAAGTAACGTATCTTCGCAGAAGCCATCATAGGTAAAAGGGATAATTTTACTAATTGATATTCGTAACAAAATTGTCTCATTACTTTAGACATTTTGTGCCAAAATGCTTTCAACGGGAAACATTGAATTTGAGAAATGTCTCCCAGCAACAATGAAAAGTGGAAGTTTGTTAACAGTTGCCGCGTGGCGCCATCGCGCGCACTGCGGGAATGAGTTTCAACAATGGAATCTAACTCGAACCGTGTCGGTGGGAAATGTGCACGTTTAAATAAAACGCAGACTTCGCTAGCGTTGCAGTATTTTGGTGTATAAAATATAATAAACATAATAATTTTTTTTTCATGGAATGGGTAGCAAACGATCAGAGGTCTCACAAGTACGTTGCAGGCCTTTGGGGGTTTAAGGATTGGTTGGTGGATGGGAATCTGGTATCCTCACTCAGTTGGTGTAGCACAGTGCGCTGTTTCACACCGGTTTTCTGTGATTTCGTGGTATCACTCTGGTCGAGCTGGTCCATTCCATTCATGGCTCTCACACAAAAATTTCTATCATACTTGAGAACCATTAGTGACGAGCCACTGCTATGGTAATCAGATTGATTCTGAATATATTGATTAAATTATGAAACAATAACTAGTTATTGTACCATGAGTAAATTATATTCCGGGCCAGGAAGACCACGAGGTACACCTCAGGAATTGATCAATAATTACTTCTAAGCAAAAAATACCTATAATGTTTATATAGCTGTATATTTAAGGAATACATGATATTCTTCATGCATCGCTAAGCTTGAAGAATATCATTGAGACAAATGTCAGTTTTCCTACGAACTAGTTCTCAACGTCAAACGACACTCGTAAGGATGCCTTTCATCACAGAATTTGCAGAATTCAACGGGTCTTGTTGCGCTAAGTATCGTATGTGTGCTAATTTCGTGTTGTGTGCAAGCAGTTTATGCGGTGTAAGTATAATGCGAGCGTATATAAGCCCCGTGGTGTTGACTCTTCTAGTGCACTTAGCACATAACTAATTTGTTTCTCCGCTAATTGGGTGAAGTAAAGAGGGTTTTCCGCTTTGTGGCGGTGCACTTTAATGTTAATTTACGTTGTATTAATATAATGAAAAACTGCGGTAAATTAAAAATGGTTATTTTCTGGCAAGTCGCTTCATCTCATTAGTAGGATACACTCTTAGATCCTGCTCATACTATCCATCAGGCAGGTCAGAGTAATTTTGGCAGCTTATACATAAAAAATGCAATACGTACTCAAATCAAAGTACGTCAATATGTCGAAACCTCTTTTCAGAAAGGCCTATGTGCAGCAGTATGATGTTGACGATGTATCATCGCACAGACTGACTGCATCCCATGAATATTTTTTTTTATACATGTATACATAGGATTATATGATTAATGAAATATTATTTACATGAAAAAATAAAACAAACATAATAATAATAGACAAAAAATATTTCTAATGATAGTCAAGTAATGGGCAACACTAATTTGAAATATAGCCTGATCACTTCTAACAAACAGATGATCGAAATGTAGAACATAAAACAATACTATCATCCACAATACTGCTTCTTTAAGCTTTCTTCTACCCTCGCGTACATACCGACTTAGTTTTTTCGATGTTCCGTAAGTATCGGCAAATATCGAACATTTTCTCATATTTACGTAGACAAGAACATGTGTTGGGTTCGGCACAATATTTCTAATCTAGGATAGTGTTATCTTCCGTTATTTATAACAAAGATGTGAAAATATGGTAAAGAAAATGACTTCAAGATGTTATCTAAAAGCATTTATATTTATATATTCTCTAAGGGCGAACTGGACAAACAGAATGACTGATGATAAGAATCAATTTTGCTTATACATACTTAAGTTCCTCATCTTGTAAACAAAAGTACCTTATCTAATTATACACCTAGTTCTTAAAGCACTTAAATTCAAGCGTTGAAGAATAGGTACGGTAGCTGACTGGTTGAATCAGCTTTAACAAATGTAGCCTACTAGTACCTTGAGAGTAGTCTACAAGTTTCACAACAAGTTATCTACAACTAAAATATCTAATGAGCTTGATTAGCTTATCAGACGTATGAATAAATGAGTAATTCTATATATATACCACGTGTAGTGACAATCTAGTATGTTATCTAGGTACTTATGTTGTTCGAAGTCTAACTTTTGACCATGCCCCCTCCACTTGTTGTGCTTGAGTTACATTTCTTTTCAGTAACTAAATAAAAAGGTAGGTTTATTAGATCAATTGTAATGTTACAAAAGTTATTAAAGTTATTATCCAGGCAATATAATTAAGTAATAAAGTATGGCGCTTTCAAGTTCCTCTACCTACAATAACGTTATAGGTTCAGTCGCTCAATCTTAAGTAACACACAGAGCGCGCCCTTGAGCTCTCACGAGGGGGTGTTATCGCAAGGCCATTACGTTAACATAAATGCTTTAACCGACTACTTTATATACCAGCGAGATAAAGGAACAGTGCCGGGAGAACAGCTACTCTATATACGCAAAGGTAGATAAAGCACTCCAGAAGGATAATGACGTCTATTTAAAAACAAAAACCTATTTTGTTTAGTAGCAATTTCTCTCAGTTCCGTCTGTTTAGCCTAAGAACGAGAACGACATAAACGAGACGCCTAAGCGTTCACTATTACGATTATAAGAATTATTCTTTGTTACTTGACTTGTTCTATAGTAACCTCACTGACTCCTTGGAAAGGAACGACAAGATTGCTAAGTACCGATACAATGGCTTAATACGATTCGGCTTATTTGTAGCGAGGGGACGCTGAGGGGAGTGACTACCTCGCGAGTCTCAAAGTAACAAAACAAACGCGACCCACTAATAATCACACTCCTAAAATAATGTCAGTCCTGTTACATATAAATATACAACGGGAGTATGTGTAATATATATGTTTAATGTTCGTATTTATGTTACTTGTAGTACATTATCTTAGAAACTATATTAAAGGAATGTGATATGTACTAAGAAATATCTTTCTCTTTGACATGAGATTTTAATATGTAACTAGCCTCGATCAACATAGGTCTATAGTCTTTGTTCGTGTACAAAATTTATATTCGCAACTTATTAAAGAACGATATTATTACCTTTCTACCTATATGTAATTGTAAGACTTTGCACTTGTTAATAAATACTTCTCTACAGTACAAAACTTTTTAAAATACATGTTACAAATAAGATAATGAGAAAAGAAACTACCTAAATATATATTTTTGTTTAGTTAACTACCTCGGTGGCGCAAGTGGTAGCGTAGGCCACTTCTGTGCGTGAGGTTTAAGTTAGGTTCGATTTCTGGGTCGGCCCAAATATTTATATCTGTACAAATAAATATTTATACATAAATATTTATATCGGTTATCTAGTCTCCATAACACAAGCTCTGCTTAATTTGGGACTAGATGGCGTTGTGTGTTAGATCCGTAAATAAAAAATAAAGTCCGAAAATATTTTTATGTAAAATAAAATGTAGTAAATATAAGAATTTAACTAAAAAATCATGAAATGCTTGATTTTAAGTCTCATTTAAAAACAATCCTCATGATGAGGTGGTAGTTTAGTGATTGCTGATGTCCATAGTCTGAGTCAACCGGGGTTCAAATGGCGGATGAATATCAGATGGTGGTGCATCGTACTAATGAGCGAGTATAAACGTACATGACATTATTCTTGTTTTTACCACGTTCATATTAACTTTTACATTTTGAACCATACAGCAGCACATGAACACGAATATTTGCTTTGCCAAGCAACACAGCGATAACTTCAAATCGGGCAGCTGAAGCCGTATCTAAATCGAAAAACTACACCCGCAATAGGCAATGATAGTGAAGTATACTCGACGTATCGTTCGATATGTTAGCAATAATGTAATGATTGAACGGAAATACGCAGGCGGCGGTTTCACAAACAACCTCAAACTGTAATATTATACAAATTGCTATGAACCCATTAAATTAAACCCAGCTCTGTGACCACCATTAAACGTGGTTACGGCCGCATAAAAATGGTAATTAAATTTGAGTATTATTGTCGATAAGACCGTTATGAACCTGTATAATACGGAGAGAGATTAGGAGAGAATGGAACAGTGATATTGTCGCGACATTGAATTCAACGATCGGCCACAAAATTCTTTTCTCTAGGATACCTAACGACCTGCTTTCAGTTCAGGTTTATCAATGAGTATTAGAAAAACGAAATGAGAGGAAGTATTTTTAACAATATTATATCATAGTTTCTTGTTTTTTGTTGGTTTTATAAGAGTGAACTACGGGTTCATTCAATCTATAGTCGTCCACTACCGAACAAAGATCTCCCCAAGAACGAGAACTATTACGGTTTCAGACAGATACCAACGAGCATAAAAAATCCATACGAAATTCATAATTATTTTCACACAATAAAATACATATCATGTACTGATAGAAAATGGAAAATAAATGCTTGTAAATTGGATTTAATGGTGAATATGTGTTTCGTGTTTTCAATTAAATCACTAATTGTAGATGTTGTGATATATCTACCTAGTTACAATAATTGCTAGTATTATTATATAATTATAAGTGTTTTTCTATTATTACGATACGACTTTCGACTTCAATTATCGACTCTAATTGTTCTTATATACAATAATCTGGCTATCGCATGCTGTTGTATGAGGTGTTGAGACAATGGCAATATAAATACGAAAACAATATCTATATGTTACCAACACTAAGCTCCTAATAAATATAGTGATAAATACCATCAAATGACGCATGTGTACGTCGGCTATAGCCGGAGCACCCTCTTCAGCCCCGAAGGTGTAACATAATATATCACACCTCTGTCTAGCCGCAGATCCGATGTGACAACCACCACTTACTTACCATACGTGATAATGCTTCTAGTATTCACTTACATCTCTTCGCAAATTAATAAAGGCCGCGTTACGTATGTAGCAGGTTCGATCCTTTCTCAGTCAATGATAAGAGCTCGGTTTGCTCCTGGCGCATGGCGTCACTCGCACCTTTCGTATTCACATAGTGAAAAGTCCCTTTTACGAATATATACAAGAATTTAAGTAATATAAGTCCCCGCAAACCTGTAAGTTTTGTTTTATTTATTTATTTGTACACAAACAAATTAGAAGTTTGAACTTATCGACGATTTCCGCACTAAGTTCGACGCTTGAGTCGCAGCAACCAAGACCAGATTTTACATTATTCATTGTTGATAATTCTGCTGTTCTAAAATCTCTCCAAACGACATCAGAAATCAAACTAAAAATTATTGTTTGTCAAGTCAAGCGCCGCTCTACGACGTACTTGTATTCGGGTTGAACTAAAACAAAACAAGGAAACTCAATAAACTACGGTTTTACCTTGCTCACCTGTCGATTTCTAGCACAATCAAATTGATTTGTGCATTTCTTTAAAACAATATAAAAATATGCAGACATGCGTTACAATGATGAAAAATTATAATATAAAGTCGGAAGCCATTTAAATTTTACGGGGAGCTCCTTGAAAAGTCACAAAAATGAATGGGTCCGGACTGTTGATCCTTCTATTCTGCTTTTAAATTCTAAGGCTTATTTTATTCTTTTTAGTTTTGTTTTTGCTCCGTCGGGTTTTTTGTTTTTATAATACTTTCTTTTTATTTAACACTTTTTAGTCAGTTTTCAATTATTAAATATCCTAAACGGTTTTATAAAATGAAAAATGATAAAGGAAACCTACTATTCATTTTCAAATACCTATTCAACGATACTCCTTACTACTTAACGTGGTGCGTCGAATTTTTTTTTCATTTTGACAATATGGCGACTAGTTGTTACTATAGTGAGTATTGTTTACTGTAATGTTTTTAGTGGCACTCGCGAGGTCAAGACAAATCGATTGACGTACGGATCATCAAAATCGGCTAAGGCGTTTGGTCTCTACGATGCCACATAGGAACATACATACATACATAGACTGATTAACACGTAACCCTTCTTTGCTTTGCGCAGTCGGGTAAAAAATGTGTACTATGTTACTGTGTTTATCTTTTGTTGAATGTGGGTACTATACCGATCTACCCCCGTGTGCGTAAATACATATAGTTGTAGTAGATATAGGTAAATTGTCGTTGCTAACGCAAGACAGAAGGTACGGCTGTCCCTGATAATGTTTGCCATCGTATTTCATTCATTGTGTATCCCAAGGTAACTGCTACTGAAATACTATATTTGAAAACAGAAACCAACAACCATTTTTTTTTCTATAAATATAAGATCATAGTGTTCTCTTAAAAAACATATCTGTAAAAGTATTTTAAACGAAATGTTTATTTTGCATAAATTATTGTAAGAAGATTAAAAAGAACTTCTGTGAAGTCCATATAGAACATAGAGAACATATAACAGATACAAATAAAATTCAACTATAACAATGTCTTTTTGTTTAATTTGATACTCTAATTGGAGAGAATGAGAAAAAGCTAACAAATTGAACTAACCACACTTTATTAAAATCATTATAAGAAGCACTAAGACGTCTATTCTGTATAGAATTCGAACAAAATAACCTTAAGTTATTCTTTTTTCGAAAATTTCCTCTCGATATCAAAACATTAATTATTTCTTTCACTTATAATATTAAATAAATGTCGTCGAAGTTTTTTAATTTTAAGCTTATTCAGTTCCATGCTAAGGCTCTTTGAAGCGTCCTCGTGACCAAAAACGATTGGCGTAAGGAAAACGAATAAGAAACTTTCTGCACGACCAGAAACTCAACAACATTTACTGCAGCTGCTAAAAGCTCAAGTTTAAGAATGCGCGACTGATAGAGCAATAGATACAATAAATGGGGTCTCAAGTTTGGATAAAGTAGAAGTTTCAGGTCAAGGAGAAGAACCAATTGTTTCTTAAATGTAATTTAATCGGTATATTTAAAATGTTAAATTGGTTCTTATACTCTTCTACAACTCAAAAATTTCTTCTCTGATTGAGAATTGTGACATAATACACAAGAGGAATTCATCTAAAATATATTTATCATCATTATTTATCATCTAAATTATATGAAGCGTAGCGGGGTGTAGCTGTTAGTTATTATATAATAAAAGTATATATCTAATTGGCTGAAGTAGTTTGTTAATCATATTATCGTCTAACGTCACAGCACATCTGTTGGTAAAGATCCAGTCACGTGACATTAGTATTCAACACACATGAATAAACCAACACAGTTTATATACCTGATGTTACGACATATTATTGGCAAACCCCAATGGAGATCTTCCGGTGTATTTGTCACGGATACCTTTGACGTAGCCAAATTATATTGAATAATAGACGTACATATTAGAAACGGTTTCCGTAACGCTCCTGTGGCTAGAAATGTGACCGTCATCTGAAATGTTATAAAAAGTAAATATATTTTATGTCGTTACGCTATACGTAACAACATTATTCTTATTTTTTTTATTTTATCTTAAGAAATCCGTTAGAAGCCTCATGAATTTCGTAATAATAATAAGCCTTATGTATAATAAAGAAGGCATGTTCATAGGGACGAAATAAGGTCGTGACTGGAATAAAGTGAGATTATCGAGCAATTAATTCCTTGTTCGAGCTCCTCTCTGCGTGAGATGCTGGTAAGGTGACACAGATTATCGAGTTTCACATGCTTGAAAAACATCCTATCAACTCAGATAACAACCCTACATAGTTGGATTTGGTAAGGAGCTTTAAACTAACTTAGATTCACATTTCACGGAATAACGATTAGTAAGATGAGGATGAGTACATAATACAAAGAGATAAATATCTAACAAATTAATTAATTTTTATGTATGTATATATTTATTTTTGTTTAATTTCAAGTGATTCTGCGACCTTTATGCCGAGGTGGAGTTACTCGATACAATTATCTTGTATATGTAACGTAATACCGAAGGTGGTGGAACACTAAAAAGTAAAAAGGATAGAGAATTGATCTTATTTTTGGGTTTAAAAATATCGTTAATTTAGTCCTTAATTTTTAAACAGCAAATTAAAATTTAATGATTCCATTCCGCTTCAACTCTAAATTCGAAGCTTTTATAAATCGCTAAGTGAGCTTCAACACTTTTTTCTTTTTACACTTAAAGCTTTGTTTACAAAGAGTTGTAAAACAGCGATATAGCTTTAAAGTCTCGTCCATCTCAAGAATATTGTGTAAATAAATAATACAACTGTATTAAAACACGTACAACGACATTCCCGACACCTACACTTCCTCGCCGACTTTAATTAACATCGTCGTGCTCATTTAAATTTGTATTTTTCTCCCTCTGCCTTTTATTTGTTCTTCAAATTAACATCCAATGGTACTTTTACAAAAGACAGCCCTTAAGTGAATATTATGATAACGACGGTGAAATATTCAAACATTTGTAATAGCAATTATTTTAATCTGCCTCTTATAACTGACAAGTTAATTTGCGGCGACATCTTGCAAACGACGTCAATAAGGCGGCCTATTGTCACAATGCTACCTCCTCTGCCGCGGGGAGGGGATTGACTGCTAATCTCATATTTTCTTAGTTGGTAATGGTATTTATAGAACATATTGCTCCAATGTTATTGATATTGGGATTAATTTAATCGTGTTGACTTCACTTGCTTTATGATATAATAATAAAGCTGAGATTTGAGGATAATCGTAATTGGAAATAGGGTGGTTTGAGAACATGATTGATATTACACAATTATATAGTATTATGCATAATTAATAAACATAATCAACGCAAATACCCTTTAGTTTCATGTTAGTTAAGTACTATTTTATATATACATTTGTATGCATAGTATTTAGTTATGTAAATACTACTTTGTTATATTTTTATAGAATAGGCAGAAAACGAGCCGACGTATCGCCTGATGGTAAGCGATTACCGCCGCCCATAAACATCCGCAACACCAGAGGCGTCACAAGTGCATTGCCGGATTTTAGGGGATATAAGTGATTCTTAGTTTTAGTATTTCTTACCATTCGGTTACCCGTCTCTACTAATCCAACGTAGAGCAACCGAAACATACACAGAGCCTTCGGTATAATTTAATTTATTTAAATGATGCTAACTGAGCGACATCATGGGATCCTGGAATCAGTGAAGAAGTAAAGCAATATATCATATACTAGCTGAGCCCCGTGGTGTTACCTGCGTTTGTTGTCGTAACTGCAGGCAAAGCCACTTGGCCAAGCTAGTCTAAAAAGTTACTTAAGTTACTAAGGAGTGTGATATAAGGATATCATCAGTTATTTGCCAGTGAAAGTCTCGTCGAAAGTGGTTCAGCTATTCCAGAGGTTACCTGGAACATACAGACAGATGGACGAACAGACATTTAAAAAATTGTAAACAATATTATTTAAGTACATGTACCGTGTATACATACATTTAGTAAAAAGTGGTTATTTTAATATTACAAACAGACACTCCGATTTTATTTATTTATGTGGATTTATGGATGTGGATTATAGTAAAATATATTACTATAATGTATTATTATATAGATGTATAGAAAGGGAAAAGCCAAAAGTCGTTTTAAGTTTTTATTTTTACATCAGTCACAAATATCACATCATCGCAAACCGCTGGTTAAACAATATATTCTACACTCTCAGATAGTCCTATTAAACCTCCGCAATCCATTAAAGCCGGTTACTTAGTTCATTTTACTTCAAGATAATTAGTTTCGCACTATCGACTTGCAGATTCAAAGAATTCTCATTGCTAAGTCCCAGATGTACAGGTCGTATTAAATTTCTTGAGTAATCACTAATTGCTTGGATTACGTGGTTTTGGATTTAAATAAAAAAATACTTTGAAGCTTGAAAGGAAGGGAACAGAATATTTTTATTGCTTTTCGATCCCCTATTGAATTGCATAGTGCTTTAAGCTTTATGGTTTAAGCCGTTTTATACTGTATGAACGAATCGTGTGAGGTGGACGGGTTCTTCCCCTTTTCCCCCTTCCTTCCTCCCCCCCCCTATAAAACTCTTTCACTCAGAGGACACTTTTGACTTTTGAGGTCGGTCGACACAGGGAGGAAGAACCGAAGCGATGAGTACAAAAACCTTTTGTACATATTTCAAATACAGTTAACAGATCCTAAATGAGGCAGAACATATAACGTACTAACAGAGCTGGAGATAAAGGTACACAGACCTCTCGTTAGAAGAAAGGTTTTGTCATACCGTACCATGGTACCAGACGGGTTAGTATAGAGCAGTCCTGTCCCCACCATTAAACTGTTAAAGGCTATGTTTATTAATTATGTTACCTGCGAAACAATCACGGGTAACGCCACGGGCCAAGGCTAGTCTAAAAAGTAGCCTAACTAACTCGTTATATCATCAGCTGTCTGCCAATAAAAGTACTGTTTAACCAGTCCAGCCATTCCAAAGATTAACCGGACCGTACATGGTATATGTACTGTGTATACATATACATATGCATTTAGTAAAAAGCGTCTATTTTAATATATCTAACACACAATGTTTATAACTCATATTACACCTGATTAGTCCATGTAAAAACTGTATCCAAGATCAGCCGAACAGCAATATAATAATATATTATATTTATCCTCAATGATGGTCGTGTCTCGTGTCAAAGAGTCGTAATAACTAAACATGTCAGACCGTAACAAGTAAACATACAGGTACATAGCTGTGTGCTAATACACAATACATCATTAGCTCAGAAACATTTTCTCAACAAGCTTTTCCCAGCTCGTATAATATAAACGTATATGTATTTGCGAATACATATTATAATTAATTTGTGTAGTAGTAAAGTTGGTCCGGAATTAGCCTTGTGTAGTGTATGCGTGTATGCTCAATACCAGGTACATACTTCTCATTTACTACTATAAAACAGATTTTAATAAAATTTTCGAAACGTTTATTCGACGGGTCCTACGTAGACTAATGCAAGTGCAAAAACACAACTTTGCAGGAGAGCGTTTTAAAGGTTCAAACGGTTGTAACTCTAACAAAGATCATTTTTTTTTTAAATTTGTATATATTATACCTGAACATATTTAAAAAAAGACTGACAGACATACTTATTTTTTTATATTTTTTTGTAGTTTAGTAATTAGCTTCACTAGTATTTATCTATATGGATGTCCTTAAAGTGTTTTAACACGAAAACCAGTGTAAGTGACCACTTGTACCAGTTTATATTGTTTGAGATTTTTTGAAAATTAAGGAAAATAGAAAAATATAACAATATCTAACATGTGTAATTTTTGTGAATATTGGTGAGTTACTGAAGCTCATTATATTTGTGATATTTTTAACAACTTTTCTCACTTACACCAATTTACAATGTAGTGCAATTTACATGTGCCAGTTACACCTGTAGTTCTTTGGTAAATTATTAAACAAAATTTTTGGTTAAATTAAACAAATGTATTTTGTAATCAAATACAACGATTTATTCTTAATTAAAATAAAAATCAAAGGTGTTTCCACCAAAAAAAGTAAAATAAATGTCTTCTAACTCTCACGTGAGGAAATTATTTAGTCATAGTATGTTTTTAACAATTTTTTTTAACGTAATTATTAAAATCTAAAAAAGTAAAGTATTGCTTTACATACGAGCGCAGATTGCCTCTGTTATTAGTAATCACTAGTTTAATACTTATTCTTTAAATGCTTCAGTCTTTCAGACTTACCAGAATGAAATATCTTATTTAATGGTAGCTAAATTAAGTATCACATTCGTAATTAAAGAGTTGCACATTTAAATAAAATGATTCAGTCAGATACATCTTCAGTAGTATTCTTTGAGATAACTTTCAAATTATTGTAATATGAATGGTATTGTTCAGGAATCAAGTTAGATTTACAAAGATCTTGAGGATCTTTGAACTTATTTTTATCTATAGGTAATAAGCTACTGTAAGCTACACTTAAGCCATCAAATTTTTTCATTAAGTTTTGTATACTGGTCCGGGTGTTACTTCTCAGATATTGGATAGTTTTGTAGGCGCCTTCTTCAAAAGCATTTTTATAACTAATCAAGAATAAATCTTTGGCTTGAACATTAACTTCGCAAATTTTACTCCACATGACTAGTTTCCCAGCGGAATATTTTTTCCAATTATCAAACAAGGCAAGGCAAGATATAAAATCGAAGACAATGCCAATCGTGCTTTCATTTTTGTTCGTTTGTAGGATTTTGTAAGTTTTCAAATGCGTGACAAAACTCGCATTTATTCTTATCGGAATATGAAACGAGAAGTTGAAGTTTTTATCAACAATGTCTCTATATTGACGCAACGTTTCAAACGGGCAATTTTGGGGAACCTCTTCTTTATCACACCATTCTTTGTAAAAATTAAACATTCGGAAAAAACTCAATGACCCGTCTAGGTAAATTTTATTCGTTTCCTTTCTTGTATAGTGAGACTCTATGGGTTGGAACATATTTACATGAAAACACACACAGTCTTTGACAATTTGAGGGATCTTTACTGGGTGGTTTGTATGTTTTCCCCTACAATCCTCTGCCACTTCCCCAAAACCTGGATCGAAATTGTCCAATGCCATTTTTACAAAATTATAACTTACAGACAATGTGTTCAAGAACATTGTCTTACAGACATGAACTGTTTCGATATTACTACTACCGTCTGATATCGGAATCGAATAGTGCATTTTCTTTGGGAATTTTCAGTAGAATTTTCTAGCTTCGAAACAAATTTCGAATTAAAATCCCACTGTTGGGTATGATCACCTAGCTCCCAGAAGTTTTTAAATATCTGATATATCACAGTCTCTTCTATTTTTTTAGAACATTTTCTTGGGCATTTGCAAGCAGCCTTCAATTTTTTTTTCCATGTTTTTTTTTCCAGCTCGACTCATATATTCTAAGCCCCTGTTCAAGTTGTACTTTCGTTTATTATCTAACCACTTGTTTTGGAATCTCTTTCGCAATGTGCCTGTGTCTTTATTTTTTAGGCTTTCCCTTTCTATATTTGCTGGACTACTTAACGGTGTATCAGTATAATCGGAATCAATGTTTGAAAAAGTATAAATGAAACTGATGGTGAAGGCATAGGTGTTAAGCTCTCAATTTCATCTTGAGAAAAGTTACTATTCTTAGATATAACCAACTCAGGAGTAGGCGCACGTAAAGGCTGAGACTCTCTTTCTTGTACATTATGCACAATCGCAGTCACTGACTGGACGTTACGACAGCTAAAACACACACAGGTAAAACTATTGAAATTCATCAGAACATTTGATATATTTCTATACAAATTTTCCACCGACGGCGTTACATCGAATATATCATCTGGATCGCTGAAGTCCATAATTTGATTGATGAATGACATCTCTTCAGCTATCACTGGAGCACTTGCAGTTAGAGGGTAGTTTAAAAGAGAATTTTAAAAATGTACTTAATTGCGAATTGTATGTTTTAATTTAATCCCATTTACACTATGAGTAACCTAATTAGTAGTTTAGAAACTGTTTACGTAAGATGTTACAACAGCGGGAAATTAAAACGATAAAAGAATCGACGTATACTGATATAAGTATAAAGTTGGTCAAAATAATATAGATTAAAAAGAAAAAAAATCACCTATATAAAAAGAATCATTACCTGGCTTGGTTAGTAAATTTACAGATGAAAATTTAATTTATTGTTTATATCGGTTGGTTCCTTAGCTCGAGACATATTCAAATTTAAATCTAATTCTTTACATGGACTTCGATTTAGAACTGAAGACGATTCTAAAATATAAATATAATAATATTAAAAAATAAATCGAAGAATGTAATTAAAAATAACAGTAATAATAACAGAATTGCACTTAAACCTGTATACACAGGTATAATCAATAATAATACGAACATGGTCTACTGGTTTAAGTAAAAATATAATAAATATATACGTGATTTGATTAAAAAAAAATTATGATCAAATAGAAAAAAGTAAAATTAATAATTACAGTTCTCAAATTTTTAAATTGTATCTTACCGTCATAATTTTCGGGTGTGTTTGATTTTGTAATGAATTTATCATTAATTGACCCCGTGACCGTTTCATGCTTGGATATTACTGTCACTTTTATCAAATAGAAACAAAGACTAGAAAATTTTTATCCCTCAAACACATAAACAAAAACTTTTTACGGTTGTACTAGTGTCGCACGTGCACCCGGCAACGTCGCCGCGCGCATTCTGATGCAAAGATCAGTTGCACTCGCGCGCCGCTCGGCTCGCGACTACCAACACTGGTGCAAACTACTTACACCAGGGTTGACAGTTGTTTGGCCAAAAACAGCGTCACTTGCACCAGAAAACAAGTCTGTATCTTCGAAATTAATTGATATTTATTTTTTTGTTTCGGGATATGAAAACATAAAGTTATTTTAGGACTGTTCATGCAAAAAAACGATTTTCAATCAGTCATTTTGTCGGTTGCATTAGTATACGCAGGACCCGTCGTATTGTTCTCTTGTGATTGTGAAAGAAATTATCTATCTATTACAACTACCTATTTTGGCTTAACTGCTGTAATGCAACACATATTATATTTTAGATGATATACCTACGAGAACTTTAGAACTAAGTGAGACTATGTACTGCAAGCCCTATGTTTTAAAATAAAGAGAGTTATAATCAGATCACAAAACTTTTTATTGAAGAAGGTAAGCCGTGTGCAACACGCTATTTTTTTTAGAATGTAAATAGATAGAGATATAGTAACAAGTGAACGGTATCCAGTGTTAGCGTAATGAAGCATATTGTATGTTCTGATACGCACGCACTGCTGGCTGACAGTTATTAGATTAGGGTGGACCTACCGTCTCTCGTATAACGAGATAACAGACCACACCTCACGATGAATATTATGCTTATATTCGTCCTTCATGATAAAGATACTCAATTCTCATAGTAATTTTATTCTGAACAGACAAGCTCTGAATATTCGTTATTCTTTGAATACTACATTTAGTTAGTTGAATTAAACTGTTTTAATCAAGTAAATGTTGTTATAAAATACATCTTTATATAAAATATTCAAATACAGTTTACTTTTATTTTCATTAACATATAACAGTTGATGTAAATTGTACGTTTTGAAAACAATGATTATGTTATCTTTGCAATAGAAATTAATTTTACCCCTACCGAATTAAATATGACGTACAGCAAACAAGTCATTTTCTAAATTCCGAATACGAAATAAAACCAATCTAAGTGTAAGTAAAGTCATGGCCAATAGTAGATTCATAACAGAATGAACAATATCTTTCTGACAAGCTTTGTTTTGGTCAGAAGAATGGATTTTACCAATTTATATGAAAATCGTATTTTCAGATTTTAGTCTACTCACAATCTTCTGGCTTAAACAATCACAACTAACAAGCCATGCCGTAAAAGTAATATTTTTTATTGTATGGTACTTGTATTTGTTATGTGTGCCATAAAAATTCTGAATGTTTGCCATAAAATAGTAACGTCAGACATTTGACTTCTGTATTATCACGGATCTGTCCTTGTAGTCTGATTATTGTGTTTATTTATTAAACATATATTTAGAAATAATAAGTCTGAAAATAAATTTTAGATTTGATATTTTCGTAGCAGCCAATTAGAGGTTGACGAACCTGTCCAGCCTGTGATATTTAATCCCTTTGTTATAATTTCTCCTCCAGTTTTACTGTTGAAATATTGTCAATATTCCTTTATAATCTCTATGCTCGATAGACAGCAATCTTACGTTCACACATGAATGTAATAATGATAGCAGCCGCGGGTGAGCCATGTTTTAGCACAAATAGGCTGTCTCGACCGCAGCGACCGGTGTGAAACAGCGCCTACGCTGTGTTTTACCAAATGAGTGAGGATACCGGAGGCCCATACCGTAGCACCTCATCCTCCCTATCCCTAAAGGCCGGCAATGCACTTGTGACGCCTTTGGTGTCCATGGGCGGATGAATCGTTCACTAGCAGGCGATATATCTGCTCGTTTTACCCCTATTTTATAAAAAAAAAAGTAAGCGAAGGGTATATGGGGGTTCAATGTGTGTGTAATAGTTAATTTATAAAATTGAACTGCTACAAAACTGGAATTAGTAAACCACATCTAATTATGTGCCAATGTACATTTGTTTTTAAATGTCTACCCCTTTGAATAAACTTTGTTTTTGGAGAGTACACGCCAAACAACAATTCGTCAAATAAATAATATGAAAGTTAAAGATAAATTTATTTATGAGAATATAATATAAAAATTGAATTAAAAAAATATTTATTTAGGTACTTTTATTTATTTATGCCTAATATTCAGTTAAAATACTAGGATTGACATGTGGCAAACTGCAAGTCGCCTCTAACCCTCAAACTAGGTATGACCTGACAGGTAAACCGGTGGGATGTGTTGTCAGTAGTTTGTCACTCTGGCCATTTACTAAATACAAAACTCTAAATACTAAATTCCAAACATGTACGGAACAATAAACATCAATCTCATGACTATTTAATATTTATTTATTTATATCTTTATGCACAAAATTGGCAAAGGCGGACTTAATGCCGTAGGCATTTTCTGCCAGTCGACCTTAGAGCGATGCAGAGTTAGCCATGGTAGATGCACAGAAGTAACGGTTATTTAAAAAGGAAATATATATAAATATACAATAAGTAATACTTATATAATAAATAAGCGTTAAAATACATATTTTTATAATTATACATATATAAATATACATAATATAAAATTTAGAATGGGAGAATATAAAATTAAAGTGAATCTGACAGTGTGTTTTGAAAATGTTGCCGCAAAAGATATTTGAAATTTTGCCATTTTTTTGCCATTTTAATCCCGAGAGGGAGCGCGTTCCAAAGCAGAATAGACTGTATAAGGAAAGTAGATTGTACAAAGTCAGAGCTGTGAGTGGGACAATGAAGAAGTAGATTGTTTGAAGACCTGAGGTTCTTAGCGTGGTTTGCACCTAAATACTGTAGTTGTGTGGTTAAGTAGGCAGGGGAATTTGGAGAAAACAGTAAAGAGTATAGAGTAG
>PKRV01000348.1:1007266-1024186 GCA_003709505.1 Hyphantria cunea
ATATATATCCACGTTTATAGTTGTACCTTTACAACGACAACGGCAGGTAGCACAGCGGGGCAAATTAAAAAAAGTATCCTCGTTACTCCTTTTACTATTAGGGATCTGCCAGGCTACTCTGCTTATGCCGCTGTTTACTTTTCTATAGACTAGTTTATAATAATAGTTATGTCCTGGCTACTTGATTTATTTCGCTACAATAAACAATAACGAGGTATAATAAGAAATTTCAAGCTCAGTTTAGCATTCTTAGGGTAAAGCTTTTTGTAAATCTCTTCTTCGTCCCTACCCACGTCACGTAAAGAATAAGTCTGAGTAAATATGTTGCTTCTAGACCCTGCGAGTACATTCACTGGTCACTGAATTACCTCTCAATACCTTTTTTTCTAGATAAACCACCAATAAGACCTTCAAACTTCAAGAAAATATCTAACTCCTTCTTAGAAGGCTAGCAACGCACTTGTAAATCTTCTGGTATTGCGGGAGTCCATGGGCGGTGGTAATCGCTTACCATCAGGTGATAAAATCGTTCCATATTTAATTTAACAAAGAATTTAAACACACAAAACACCCAAACTCCCAAACAAATACTTGCATACAAACATTAGTTCCGACTTGGAAATCGAACCCTAGACTTCAAGCAACAGCTGTCGCATACACTACCACTGCACCAGCGAGGCAAAATATAGTCATGTGAAACAGCAACCTTCTTTAACGGTTCAGTGATGGGTGTAATGTCGTATCCTTACTGCACTGCATGGTGAAGGAAGGAAACAACCAAGAAAATCAACTGTGTATCTTCCCCATTTAAAACTTATCACATTTTCACACAAATCAAATAAAAATATTTCGCAAATAATTTAAAGATGCTGAAGCTTGTCTAATTAGTTTACGACGAATTTAAGACAATCTGCGTTGTATAAAAACAACTCGCAAACAAAATTTCTGGGAAATTTACTAAGAAATAATTATATAAGATTAATTATCACTCTAAGTATTTCTAATTCATTTTAAGACTCTCTAAATTACTAGCTTCTCTCTTTATTTCAATAAAAATTGCTCTTTGATACTTCTTATAACATTAGCCATCTGCTAGAGGAGGTCTCGTGGAAATATGGGCAGCGGTACTTATAATAAGCCGAAATTATTAGGAAATCAGACACATTTTTTAAATTATTTTTTTATTTCAAAACATTAAGAAGTATTTCGTATAAAAAAATAAAAGAATAATAATTTTGTCTTGTATTGTAAATATATAACGTTAGTTATTATAAGCAATTGAAATCAATAATCAATTATTTAAAACAGAAACACATAGATCTGTTTAAATGTAAAAACTGGGATATATAACATTGAGGCGATATATGCATCTACCGTGAGAACTCTGTTATGTACCAACAACATTAAGGATTGGATAACATTGACTGTAATTAATGAAATAGTCCGCCGGTAGACATATTGTGGACCCCGTCTCTAATCAGCCGCTATTGCCATACTGTAATTACATTAATTCATTTGCTATTAGTTTATTATTAAACTTGTACAATATAAATAATTATTGGCTGAAAATTCGTATTGTTTAGAAGAGGTTACATTGTTTAGTTAATACTGAGAACTATTGCACGATTGAAATTTTTTTCCATGAACTCAAAAGCTTAGATTTGAAAATTTAAAAGAGTTTTTATTTTTTTCATTACAGTCAGGTTTTTTTTATAGTAGGTCAATGATTAGTAGGTAAGCTTTGGTCTTTCAGCAAAATAATACCTAAAAGCAAGAGTAGAAACTGGATGATTTTTAAATTGCTGGAGAAAATAAAAAAAAAACGCCGTAGTACATAGAATATACTAGTAGCTTTATTTATTTCTAAGTTGATCTACCATTTTTTTAAGAAATAAAATTTTATTCTGAAGTAAGAATTATTTGTCAATGGTACATCAAATTTTGTTCGTTGTTCAGAAAAATATGTAGTCTGCGAATTTATATTCTACCCTCATTCCACAAACACGTTAACGCTTCAGAAATACATATTATGTATTTGTGGCGTGTCGTGGGTGCGTCGCTTACATACCGAGCCGTCAGCTGATGTACGTAGCGCAGCTTCGCCGGGGCCTCGCATTTGTTATTATTGAAAAATTGCTTTCTTATCTACCTTTACTACTTTCAATGTGAAAGTAATATTTAAACTTTACAAATCTTCTTCTCCTTGCTAAGGGGCGGCCGTGACCGGTACACCGATTGTCCAGTTCTATGATGAGCAAGTGGAGAAAACTATACAAAATATGATAAGGAAGAAGTAGTATTGAGCATCTCAAATATTCAGGAGTGCACTTGTGGAGGAACGGGTCACATGCTCCTCCAACTCAAAAGGAGGATCCTCCGACCAGGCGAGGTGATCATGAGGTGGCCTGGCGGGCCACTGCCCAACAGTTGATGTTGGGAAGCTGTATATATGTTAATCGGCGCGAGAACCTCTATTGCGCGATTTAGGATTGGTAGTTTCTTAGTTTTCTTTATTGCTCCGTAGTTCGATGTTTCTTCGGTAGATGGCGCTGTTATATATTTTATGTTGTTGCGCTGTATGTGGAAGTCGCCACATCACTCCCCTCCAAGACCGGAGGTTGATATCTGGATGAGTCAGCTGTCTGTGCTCTGTTGCGGAGCTTGCCAGTGCCAGGATTATGTAGTTCCAGTGAGTCGGAACTGAGTGCCGCAAGTTCCAGTGAGTCGGAACTGAATGCCGCTAGTCCCAGTGAGTCGGAACCGAATGCCGCTAGTCCCAGTGAGTCGGGGCTGAATGCCGCTAGTCCCAGTGAGTCGGGGCTGAAGTCCGCTGATCCCAGTGAGTCGGGATCGCATGCAGTACGCGGTGCTCAGGTGAGGTGCCCAGTGAGTCGGGGCGATTGCTGCGTAGTGGCTGGCTGCTGCATAGACGGGAGAGAAATACTCTGCTTGCATGGACCGTAGTGTGCCTAGACGCTGTTTNGAGGTGCCCAGTGAGTCGGGGCGATTGCTGCGTAGTGGCTGGCTGCTGCATAGACGGGAGAGAAATACTCTGCTTGCATGGACCGTAGTGTGCCTAGACGCTGTTTAGGCCGTAGGGGTAAACCAAGCTGGAGCGGTCGCTTCCTGCGTGTGGTGTATCCCTGTCGAGGCCGAAGTTGCTGGCTGGCTGAGGCTTGCTGTGGGAGTGAACATGATGGTGGCGCGCTGATTGTTGATCTGCTTCTTTCGAAGGCTGCTTCCAATCATGTCGGGGTCACCACTGTAGAGGAACGGGTCACATATTCCCCCAATACAAAGGGAGGATACTCCGACCAGGCGAGGTGATCATGCCTGGCGGGCCACTGCCATATAATATACCTACAGGTTCGGACGGGACCCTCTTTGCGCGAGTACCCACTTGGTCGCTTTTATTGTATTACTTCACCATCAAAAACAAAAAAAAATGCTTGATTACTTAACTGTTGTTGTTGTTAGTGATTTTCAATTGTGTAACTAAATTCAATTTTTTTTTATATTTCCTATTTATATTTCCTTTTTGATTCTGAGCCTTAAGCTACTCAAACATTTTCGATGATTGCTTCAGTTTCGTTCGACTTTTTTAATAATATCTCGCTATTGCGCGCTAATTGTTGCAAATAATTGTAGGCAATTGTTGTATTTTCATTTAGTCGTTTAATAGAAGCTAGCGAATAAACACGCGGTTCAACCCTAAAGAGAAATCTTGTTAACATCGAAACGGTTTTATTTTTTGTTTGTTTATAAATATAGCTAACTGCTAAACGACTGTTAAGCGAGTTACTTCCTCCTACACTGCCTTATATACATCCTTGCTTATAAGCCTAGATAAAGAGGATCGTTTAAATATTTTTAAGGACTTAGCACTAACCGATTGGTGACCAGAATCCTTAAGAATATAGTATAATATTGACATTAATGTATAATTAGTAGTAATAGTTATTCGCTGCTGCCTGTGGCATTAAATTTTCCTCTGTACTGATAACCAGGTTCTAACCTAAACTACGTTCTACAGATCAATAGCAATGAGTAAAAGAAGTAGTGATATGTAAAAAAAACTTGATATTAGATAAGTTAAACAAAAGTATAATTTAGAAAAGTTTGATATAGCTATTTTTTAAAATATTCTTCATTTCAATGATCCCCCAGGGATAATAAGTAAAAAATAAATAAAAAAATGAACAAATAATGTCAAATAAAATAAGACATTAGTTATACATTTCTTCTTATACACACGCACAAAATGTACTTATATTGCGTACTATAAACAATTCGATGTGTTGTAAAAATACCTTGTTTTATTTCTTTATTGGTGAATATAGCAATTTAGATGTAATAAGGTAGTTAATCGATTATATTGTAACGGCGCTTTAGTAACAAGTCATGTAAGCTTTTTGAAAGGGTGATATGAAACGGTTACGTTTGAGTTCGAACAGATGGCAATCCTCACTGTTGGATCAGTAAAGTGTCTGTATTGAAATTGTGTGTTTTAGCTTAGTCTGTAAATATTGTAAAAGAATATATGTAAATATTTCAAATTAGACTGTAAGCCATTCCACCGTGTAGATCAGCACCCGATATCATATTTATTCTTACTGCGAGGTTCTTAAAACGTAATAAAAGAAAAAGGAATTTTACTCAAATTCTTTAAAAGATACACCACTAACACGTTACGCTTCATAAGCTTTTTATTATCTCACTGAAGATGACAGCCTCTTAGCCTCGCATTTTATTTATCTTTTAAACAAAAGCTAGCTAGAATTTCTGCTGAAAACGATTTCATTTTAGCAACACTAAAAGTAGCAAAATAATAAAGTCACAGTTCCGAGGAATGAAATCCTATTTCACTCCTTTCACTTTTGTAGCGATAAGCTCGATTAATCCCGTCTCGAGCTATCGCGGGAAGTACACCAACCTTTCTGACACATCGGCCCTCTGCTTAGACCTGCAGAAGAATTGAAGGAAATACTTAGAAGAACTCTTAACATTGTTATAAAGTTTGTCGCCTTTAGAGTTACGCTTTAATTTACGAATGAATATTTTGTTTAGTGCTTTGGTTTCTATTTGATATGCGGTTAGTTTAGCGATTCATGAATAGTTATATGTTTCATAAAATAATATTTGCTAATAAGTTTCGGGTGCGCGTGGCGAAATTTTACTAACATAGTAAAGACAAAAGTTATATGAAACACAGTTTCACAAGAAGAGTGAATATCGTCAAATGTTTAACTATATGAATGATATCAAAAGCTCTAATATGATAAGCAATCGCAAGTGCATAAACCGAAATAAAATCAGTATTTAAAGCATAAACGCAAACATAAACATGAAAACGTACTAACTGAAAAACAGCTGAGTTTCCCCAACATTGAGGGGATACGCTCTGAATACAATTCAATAAAAATATATTTAGCAAGTGTTTGGCGAACGGGGACTTTCTGTTCGGCGCCCTCCAACAGTTAGGAAACGAAAATGTTTTTTTATCAGATTTCGTAGACATTTTCCTCATTTGGTGTATTTTTAGAAGATTGCAGGTCGCTTCTGCGGTTCCGCATTTAATTCTAAGGAGTTGATCGTCACAATCTGTGTGACAGAGACTAATAGTGATCTTATATCTGTAGTTTATTAGAAAATAATTTATTATCAACAATTTACTTTCTAAAATAAATTATTTTGCTGTGCTTAGTGAAAGAACACCTCTATTTTCCGTTATTCACATAAATAAAGAAACCTTTAAAGTAAAGAACTTCTTTATAATCCAATCCAAGACAATTTAAAAACATGAAAATGTAGGTATAGCACCATATACGCGTCGTATGCAATTCGTGCGTGTTCGACTTCTTGAGAACATTTCAATGTATTTACGTGAGCATAAATAATTGTAATTTCAAGTAAATTCGTCGATACTCGTTACTTCTCTGGGAATGTCACGAGTAAACTGCGATGAGCCGGCCTGCTAATTAATAAATACCCAAGAGAGTGAAGACTCTATCTCCAAATATTATATTTTTTCCGAGTACTTTGTTTTCTAGTGGGTAATGTTTAGCTCAGGTTTCTTATAATTTGGAACATTCCTCAAGAATAGTGATTCAATTACTTTGTTTTGTTCAATTAGATAATAGTTACCAAAATTTAGAATTAAGTTACTTTTTGCCAACTAACTTAATTCTAAGTCTTAAATTCAAGTTAAATTACTGGTTCACCTTTCTTGTGTCACCAAAAATTTAACATATTGTTTCAAGGTAGTAGAGCCACGCTGGTTACAGCATGAATAGGCCGGCACGACCGGGCGGTACTACCGTCGCTCAGAAGATCAACGTGAAATGACAACGTTCGTGGTGTCGCTGTCGTGTTTCGTTGGTGAGTGTGCAGAAGCATCACCGGGTTTCCATACTATGGTTCAACATGCTGCATTGTTGCGTCGTCTACATTCGCAATGAGTATGGTGACCATCACACTTGGATTCTGCTTATGTTTTCCATCAGGCGGAGTCATTGCGGCTGGAATGTACATAAAAAAATATCTTAGAACAGACGTTTGGATTTGACGAATTATATAAATAGTATAATTTGTTTTGAATGCAAAAGCACCTACATTCCTACTCGATACATTATAATTGAGGAAGAAACAAAAAAGTGTGTGTGTGTACTTATGTACACGCGTTAGACGTTATACTTCTTTGGCGTAACAATATACAAATTTGAAAAACTTAGATGTTAACTATTTAACTAACTTCTGGGTGTCGGTTTTTCATGGCGTGTGCGCGCGCATCGTAAGGATTTACTCTCATCATTTTCTCTAACGTGCCAAAAGAAGTATAACTTAAAAAAAACAAATAGTAATGTAAATCTCATACCCTGTATAGCAATGTATACATTTATACCAGCCCTAGTAAAACTTACATGTCAACTCGACATACACTGGGTGTCAACAAATACTCAAGCCTTTACACATCCTTTCGTTTTTGCTCAGGAGCGGATAAACCCAAAGATTTATTCCCTTAAGCGGATTGTTTTTAGTACTTAGCGTTTTATTTTTACCCTCTGTTTGCTCAATTTAAATCTTGTTGATGGAACGGGACCTTTGTAAGAATGACATTAGCCGTGTATTATAATTTTCAGTTGATTATTAGAAAATATTTTCCTTTTGTATAAAAAATTCCGTGTTTATGTAGCGGATTAAAAGTAGGAACGGTTGTAATTTATTTTTTAAAATGTTTTATGCAATGATGTTGCCAGTTCCGAACATTAGTTTAATTATATATTATTTGTATGTAAATATAAATGTGTTAATTGTGTCGTTCATCGTTGTATCGTTTATATAAAAGTAAGAAATATTACTGTACATTGAAAATAATGATGTGTATCTTACATTTCTCTTCATAAGTAAGTTTCTTTTTTAAGTTTGGCCTTGCCAAAATTACTTTACTCTGCCTGAAAGCCTGGAAAGCATAAGGAGATCCAAGAGTGGTGATCACCTACCCATTGCGAATGCAGACAGACAATGTAACAAAGCAGCATGGTGAACCACACCGTGGTAGCCTAGTGATGCTTCTACATCATTGGGCCTCCGGCCTCACACTTTCGCACCAACGAAACACGACAGCACGAACGCTGTCATTTGTGGATAATCCTCTGTGCGAGGTTAGTACTGCCACGGTCGAGTTGACCCATTCGCGCTCCAATCAGAGTGGCTCTACTACCTTAGTAACGTAACTATTGTCTTTTACTTTTTCTGTGTAATGTTTTTCTATTCCTACTATAACATGTTAACATACTTTTTCTTCTTCTTTTATTTTAGTATTGGCAAATGATAGATTTGGGTGGATCTCTTGGCGTAATGAAAGACATATATATTTGGTATCCTAAACAGGATCTTGTTAAACGTCACATAATATTCCTATAAATACGATTGCAAACCGTAAAAAATAATATTTTAAATAACATAAAATGTTAATAAGTAACTGAATTAAGTGAAGTAATGCCAGAATCAGAATCGTAAAGATCTTCGTTCAAGACTTTGATGTTTCGAAAACAAAAGCTACTTTTGTTTATTTATCATGGAATGGTTTAAATTTAAGGAGGTATTCATAAGTTTGAATTAAAGCTGTAGCTATAGAGTCTCGAAGTTTTCAATGGTCTGTATCGAAGAGAAACTTTGCACTCAAACCAAATCCAAATCTTCTTTTGTGGGGGTTTTGCTGTACTGTATAAGAAATGAGATAACAAAATGCTTTAGATTTTTACTTTTACATTATCTAAAGAGTTGAAATAGGTGAGCTGTCAGAAGTTCCTTATTCGTTTAATATTTTGTATCTTAAACGATAATTCGTTGCCCGAATAAATGTCCTCTATTAATGTATGGTACAATTATTAAAGATTTATAAAACGATTCCTTAAAACCTTGAACCTTAAAAATAAAACCTTACAGAACTAAATTACCTGCTTTAATTCAGCTTTTTAATAACTTGAACGTGGAGTAAATCTACCAAACCTTGGCAGATTCATGATCACAAAAAATACTGAGTAGGTTGCCTTTAAAAAAGAGTATTATATACAGTCTCCAGATTAGCGGACGAATAATATATTTTATACATTAATAATATACATTCACCGATAAACTAATTTAATCGCTAATTAGAGTGGGTATGGCTCAACTGGTGCTAATTGCGGTCCTCAGTCGACAGATGGCGTTGATTGACGAGGGTATTTCATGGGTATCTGTATCGCTTCAAAGGGACTATCTATTGTATTAATCAGGGTTGTGATGACAATCTAACGGCTAAAATTTATATTCATAAAAAAAATTCGGCAATTAAATTATATTAGATAAATATTTTAGTAAAATAATCATTAATTACTTAGATATTTTTTCTGTAGCTTTTAAATTTAAAAAAAAAAGAAAATATTAAAACAAAAACATCAATTGCTTAAAGCAATGAACTTGAAAGAGAAAATTAAGTAATACAATATACATTTGTGTGTATATTTAAATTCGTTAAACTAAATTCTTTTATCCTACGCTAGTTACACAACAGAGCGATTTCTCCTACTAAGTATGTTCTCCCACTTCATCATTTGTTCCTAATTTATTCGCATTTGAGTAAACTTTTGTAGTTTCTAGATTATTCAAGAGACAGTGGACAGAGACCCTAAATTAAATAACTTTGTTCATACATATTTATTAAAGCGATACCTGCTATCCATCTGAGCTCAGTTGAAAAGGGAACTAATAAAGTAGTTCCTGCGGCGAAGACTTTGCCGACCACGACTACGTTAGTGCAGGCAGAGCTCAGAGAAAGATGTTATTGTTTTGCTGAGATTGTTTTAATAACTCTTCTTCATTTTGACAGAGCAATTAACAATAACGATGAACTAAAATTTATTGTTGTACTGGTTAGACACACAATAATTGAATATAACTAAATTCATTAAATGTTTTAACGGTGTTAAGTATTGATATAAGAAATATATAATATTACATATGTATTTTTACGACACGTACAATACTATTTATTTTCTAAAAATAAAACTAGTTAGCATATTCCGCTATAATATTAAAGTTAAAAAAAATACCGAGACCCTCTTTTATAGGCATAGATGACAAATAACGATAAACAGCATATCTTTTTAAAAAGATTCGTTCAGATATCGGAAGAAAACAAACACAATCAATAGCGCGGAGCCAATTTTATTTTAATATCCGGTCCAAAGCGAGGGTAAGAAACAGGTAAATAGCTTAAGTAGGCGGATGCAATATCAACAAAGCCGAATTTTCTTTGACTCTACTACGTGCGCTAACTTTTAGTAACAAGCAGGAATGGACGGCGAGGCTTAGGTAGTTTAGCATTATACAACAGTGTGACCGCTTATGTATACAGCGGCGAGGTTCTGTTGTAACTGGAGGTAAAATTGTCCTTACTTGTTTATTTGTATATTTTTTCAGTTGTGCACTTATTTGGATAGTGCCATGTTGGTTTGTGTCATAATATCCAATATTTACCTGCGCCGGTCAGACTTTTAGCATATTAATACTAGAATTGTTTAAAGTTGACAAAGTGTATTCAGGGATTCTTACATTTCGAGAAATTTGCTATTATTGCACGAAAATGCCAACAGCGCCGGGATTATGTTCGGATCTTCTGTGTTTGTTGCGTCGTTTGAAAAGCATTGTTATTGAGAAAACGTGTATGATGGCACTTCTGAGTATTACTTTACGGTGGATAAACACTTTTAACACTCGTTACTATAAAAGCATTAGCAAATGGCAAAGATAATTTTCTTTGACGATGTCGGGGAGCATTTTATGTTGCTCTAATGTTTATTGTCTAAAGGAAATTGTATTTCATTTCTTTATAAATGAGTAAAATGGTTTTGCACTACTGTGATGAAATTTTAGTGTCGGTTCTTAGCCCGAAAGTAACACTAACTTACAGAAGCTACGTTGCCATACCCGCTTAACATATGCTAGTTTAACTGCGGAACATATTCCTTTCCCGAAGCACGTCACAGAATCGAAGCTGCCGCTTATTTTTACTCTTTCTAAATACAATTGCCTCCCTAGAAAAGATCGGCCTCATACAGATATCCAGCCGTAAAATACAAGCAGCCAAAATACTTTAAAACTGTGACCATCCTTGACCAACCAAGTTGACAGAATAAGGAAATAGTAATGATGATTTAAATAAATTTTCACTGATAATAAGAAAAGTTGTTGCCTTTGGCTCCACCCGCGTGTTTGTCGGTTATAGTGGCAAATGGTAGCCTATGTAATTCTAATGTATAATCTATATAATTGTAAAGTTTTATCCAAATCTGTTAAGAAGTTTTGCGTGATAGAGTAAAAGAAATTTCGCATTTATAAAACGAGTATTTCGCATTTATAAGAATAAGACAATACATGTATCAAAGACGAACCAATCTCAACACCGACTAAAATAGAAATAGGAAGTCTTCTTACAAGACAATTCTAGTGACGCTATAACAAATACTACTTACACTTAGTAAATAGTGATGTAACAACGTCCTAATTATTAGTTCTCTAAACTTTGATGCTTCAATTTACGTTTTTAATCAAAGCTGTGCATTTATTATATTTTTAATACCGTTGTGATTTTTGCAATCATCGACAATTCATAGATATAAAATGTTCCATACTGATTAAAGAAATATAAATAATGATAATAATTCCTCCTAGCCGCTTTCGGTCTCGACGGCCAGTCTCAACAAAAATCAGCCAATTACGCAGAAGATATTATAATGGCCATATAGATAATAGAGTGTAATATTGGAACGTGAGCTATTAAATACAGGGCCTTACTTTCTTATTTATTTTAAAGAAAGCAAAGTTAGATTCTATAAATTCTAGGTCTTAATCGAAACGCCTGCTTATATAATAACTCAATTACAAGGAAAACAAAACATCGTAAAGTTTTCCCCATTAATATAATTACATTTCATTTCAATAAGAACGTTCAAATACATCATAATCCAAATCAGTATTAATATTAATCTGCGTTACAAACCGAACACGCGAACGTACAAATCTCTCAATAAACTCATTTTGTGGATATTTCAGAAAATCAACTATTTCGATTGAATGATTTGTTAACTTTGTGGGGACCGCAATTTATCCAACAGCATTTTGAATATAAACAGTATTTTATTTGAAGCTAGAAACGATTTATGGCGATGGCAAGCCTTCCCCTCATCCCCCTACCCCTCCCCAAGGCCGGAAATGTACTTGTGACGCCTCTGGTGTTGCGGGTGACCATGGGCGACGGTAATCGCTTACCATCAGGCGATACGCCTGCTCGTTTGCCACCTTTTCCATAAAAAATGTATACTAGGAAATAAGAATAGATAAATTATAATAAATGCAAGCATTGGTGTGCATATGAATATTGCATTGATTTTGACAGTGATATTCACTTTTATATAATGTTGTCCACAGTAATATGGAATCAGATTATTTCTAAAGATTCATATAAAACATGTTTACAATGACAAATGGTTTATGTCTACAAAGGTAATATGTTTTAAAAATTTGGAGGAAATTTGGTAATATTACTCAATAAAACGTAAATTTGGTAATATTACTGAATAAAACGTAAATTCTTTTGAGCAGAGCGACTTTCATGGCGTCGCCATCATTCGTGATTGAGTCTGATTGCGCTGTGGCCGGATACGCGCCGCTACGTGCCCAATTTTGTTGTTTAGTTAGCGGGATAAGGTGACGCCAGAAAATTGCTGTATTTGGCGTTCTGTAAGCATATTTCTGTGATGTTTAATAATATTTTTGCCACGAAGCTTACATATAACCACACAGTACTTAAACCATTCTTTTTTATCACTCAATGTTTTTCTGTGAAGATGAAATTTCTATAGAAAAAGCGTTCATTACGCCATGAAACTCATAACCTATGAAAACGGTTACGATCAAAACTTCATAAGAACATAAAGAAAGGAGAAGTAAAAAAGATAATATGATAAAACTAGATGAGAAGCTAATAAAATGATAAAATGATATACTTATTATCTCATCTAAATCTCTGAGTACACGGCTGAGCTTTAGGAGATATAGTTCAGGTTTATATTGGTTTTAAGTTAAAAAAGACCTAGAAATCTATGCTGATGAATATATGTAGAGGATAAGCGCGTGTGGGCGAAGTGTCTTCTACGCACTGTGGTCTCCCAGGTGGTCCGCTACATTATTTTGTTTTGCTTGTTACTAATGTGAGATTTCCCCTAGCCTCTATTCTTAGAAGCTTTGACTTGCCTTGACATTCCTTTAGAGATTTGATTAGGACCACATATTTATTTTATGTAAATGTTTCATTATTTTACTTTGTTGTGCTATTTTTTTCATATGTATTATCAGCCTAAAATCGTAGTAAATGTATAGACTTTTTGTTGAATTCTATTTTTTATTTGAAAATTAAGTACTAATTTTGCTATTTACGTAGTTCTTGCATACATAAATAATAATGTACACAAATTTGTAAATCTGCTTTAACAAAAGAGACTCTTATGCAATTTCACTCCATAAGAATGACGTTTTCGAACAAGTAACTAGTGTTAGTAATTAAACGTTTCGAAAGTGCCAGAAAAGTTCTACTTGAAAGCTTTTGAGATAGATTTTTTAAGATGAAAACTAATAATTTTGCAGTAGAACAAGAATAGGAGCAAAGTTTTACATAATGCTTAGTGACGAGTGAAATATTACTTCTCAAATGCATAACCATTTGTTATCAAATGTAATTTTTTTACATCTAAATGTATACAGAAACGTCTAAATGTATATAATAGAAATGATGTATATGCGTATAAAAATTCAAACCTTCGTGAGTGCATCATAATGCTTTTGAAAGGCACAGTATAAATATTATAGTTTCTGTGTAAGGCCGATGGAGTAGAATCTCAATAATGTGCACACGCGCCAGAAGTGTGTCGCGCCGAGAAGCGCTGAGTATTGTTGTGAGAGCAGCGTTGTGTTGCCGAACGAAACGATAAAACGGCTACAACATGAGTGGGTACTCCGCTGCGCATCTATTTTTATTACACGCCCTAGACAGTTAGACTTGGTTAGACATTCCTGAGAACGCAAACTATGTTCACAAACATGCTTGAACATTCTTTTAACTGAGATTGTGATAATAGTAACAACATTTGCGTAATGAGCTAACTTTTAGAGCTTTGAAATTCTTCTTTTTATAGAACCACAGGAAAAAAAGACTAGATAACGTATAGTTAATATAAAGCTAAAATAAAAAGCAGGCTGGAAACACGACAACGACGTGTTTATGTCGAATATGAGCGCAGATAAGTGATGCGAATAATTACAGGCGAGCCACACAGGACCGTTGTCCGCTGATATTAGAACAGCTTCACCGTGAAATTACACACCAAACGTACGTCCTTTATCAGCCATAAATCAGCTTCCTTATTTACCGGCCCTTTATTTATACGTAGATTAGGACTAACTATTCGTTGTAACTATACGGTGTTTACGTGACGTACGTATAACCAGAGTAATAGTTTAAACAATAGTTAATTAAAATAATTTACAAATACGAAAAATGTTATGTATTTTCAAATCATAAAGCGGAGCAACAAGATTGGAGGCTAAAAAGTAAACATTTTCTTTTTGCTTATTGTATCTTAAGCCTTTCACAACGATGATTATTGTAGGAGTCGTATCAAGTTTAGACTTGTACTTTTACACTGAACAAAAAGTAATTAAAAGAACAAAATCATTTTTATTCATACCTCTGTTTGCCTGTCGCTTTGACCAGATCGTAAGCATTGTAGTCGCAGTTCAGCCTTCGGTGCCCGCATTCACTCAATGTGAAATAGTTGAAACGTTTCTTGTTAGACCACAATATCGTTACGATATGCAAAAGCTTGACTTTGCCATGATTGTAAATAAACTTGAAACACTGAGACACTTAATTTTCAATAATACATATGACTTTACTGTGGGATAGCCATGCTTCAGCACAAATGCATCGGCTCGACCGGAGTGATATCACGGTCTCACAGAAATGTTCTCATCAAGTGAGTGAGGATACCGGAAGCTCATACCCCAACTCCTCATACCCATTCCCTCCCCGTCGCTCTCCCCATCCGCCCAAAGACCAGCAACGCACTGGTTATGCCCATGGTGCGGGTGTCTATGGACGGCGGTAATCACTTACCATCAGGTGATACGTCCGCTCGTTTGCCCTCTATTTCATAAAAGTTTTTTTTTATTTAGTTTTAATTTAATTTTAATACGCCATCATCATGTTCATAGATTCTATTGAATTTTTTTTTTAAATTGAAAACTGACTTATTCAGAACAGTAAAATGCAGGAGTTTATATCAAAATACACTACAGGAAAAAGAAGCTCACTTAAAAACAATGTTAATTAATATATTAAAAATTTGAAGCCCCGCTTATGAGGTACTTGTAAAATAGTTATAATATTGGAGTACAAAGTTAAAGGCCAGCAACAGAGATCCGAGCTTAATACTGCACAAGCTCTGGCGCAACTTTTAACATACTTAATAGCTCCTCTACACGATGGGCAAGCTAATGCTCAGAGAACGATCATTTCATGAGCTTGGAAAACTGAAACTCGGAAAGATATTATTAAATCAGCTTTTATTTTTAAATTCTACGTCGGTTATTTATTACTCTGATAAGTTTAACTTATAAATCATATTTCTTGGCGTGACAATCAATCCATAGAACGCCTTGTCGTTCAAGTAAGAGTGGGATGTACTAGACGCCCCAAAAAGTCACGTTTGCGTTGGACTGACTCCCTAGGCAGACTTGATCTGTCAAGTCTGCCTAGGGAGGTTCGGAAAAGGAGTGCACCATGACCTCGTAAAAGCAGCAGTGCCGTGGAACGCGTCACGTCTCCCAAAACTTTTACATAGCGATAACGACCGCTCTTATATAGACCGCCGATTTATGACAATGGCGACAGAAATTTATCATCAGTGAAAATTTCAACTATCTGACTATCACGGTTTGAGTGATACGGCTTAGTGACAGACGAACAGATAAATGGGCAGGCAGACGAACGGACAGCGGAGTCTTAGTAATCCCATTTTACACTTTGGGTACGGAATTCTAAAAATATCTTAAATAAAAACGCATTTAATGCTATTTATAGTATTGTTACTATCATCACATTGGGGTTAAATGATTTTGATGGCATTAATGATCGGGTTTTGATTTTATAGTAAACGCGAACACAAATACCTGGAGACCCTGAACTATGTACAGTCTGTGATAACGTAAAGACTAATTACTAATGAACTTGTATTATAATAATAATAAGATCTTTATTTATTCAGACAAGGTCCAAGTGTTAGTATACAATTTTTCTTAATCTACACAATTACCTTACAATTTAATTTAGTAACATCTTCAGAAAACTATTCATAATGTGCGAATCATATCTATCGGCTATGACCCTCGGGATGCCTTTACTGCTGTCCCACACTCTCCTCAACAAGGGGCAGTTCGCTTACGTAGTATAGCGTGGAAACCATCCACTCCCGCTACCATAAACATTGTGGAAGCACTACAGTAACAAGGCAACTTTAATAGGATCCTGAAGGCATTATCATACTGAATACGTAATGAATTCAGAGACTTCTGGGTATATTTGACCCATAAGCTGCTCGTGTAGAAGGTTTGACAGTATGCTTTAAATAGTGTTATTTTGACTTCATCAGTACAGCGGGCAAACTTACGAGCCAACATATTTAATTATAATATAATAAAAATCCTTACTCGCTAATACCCTGCGTTCCCGGTCAATGTCCTTCTGATCATCAAAATCTACCATAAAATAATATCCAATATATTAAAACTCATGAACCCGCTTCAGTTCAATTTCAATTAGTTTTAGAGGGGGCACTCTTGATGGACAACTACCGCGTGACCTAAAGGCTTTATAAACACTTTTCTGGCTATTATAATTCCGACTATGTCTACTGCCATATCAAATTAGAAATTTCTAGGCTAGTTCTGGAGCGAGTTGGCTCATATTCATAGTTAATGATCCATTCCTAAGGGTTGAATCATGATATCACATAGCGTAAAACTTTACTAAACACTCTATTAAATACAAGGACAATAATTCTGACGAATAATTTAAGAGCTCTCAAACAAATAATAGAACTAAAAACTCTACTTTCTCTCTCTTCCTTCAGTATTCAAATTAACTTTAAATATTATAATAATAATAATAATAATATAGCCTTTTAATCAGATCTCTTAATTAATTACAATGCGTTTCTCTTATAAAATAATAACATTGGACTCTTAAACTAGATAAACTACTGAAACTAACATCTTTTGCTTGGTTATCTTTCCTAGATCTGTTTGCCAATCGACAAAGTCCTT
>PKRV01000348.1:1024596-1053643 GCA_003709505.1 Hyphantria cunea
GTGTCATCTGCGTAACAAATTACGCCCAGCCCGGAGGGGAGACGCTCGCGAAGGACCCAGTCGTACACCACGTTCCACAGGAGTGGTCCTAGGACAGACCCCTGCGGAACGTCGCACGACATGGGTCGCCGTCTCAAGGCGCCATCTCGATCCTCGTACACGACGGTACGCTCCTCCAAATAGTTTGCCACCAGCCGCTTCAGGTACTCTGGCACCCCGTGGTACTGGAGTGCTTCCCTGATGCAGCTGAATGGCAGACTATTAAAGGCGTTGGCGATGTCGAGAGACACCGCCAACACCACGCCGCCACAGATCACCGCCTCTTCGGTCACGGCCTTCAGGCGCACCACGGCATCGACCGTCGAACGCCCCTCTCGGAACCCGAATTGGGCGTCGGACAGGTCTGGGCCCACCTCGCTGAGGTGCCGGACGATGCGGGCAGAGAGCACCCTCTCGAACAATTTGCCCGCAATCGACAAAGGCCTCCTCCAACCTTTTCCATTCTTTCCTTTCCTGTGTCACTGTTCCACGTGACTCCAGCCACTTGTCAAATGTCGTCATCCCATCTGCATTAAAGGATGCTATGTATATTACTGGGTTTTGGTGCTTTTTAACTTTTGGTGTTGGAGGGTTGTGGTCTCTTTCCCCCACGAGGACCAGTCGGCTTGGGGGAGTTTGCTGTTTTGTTGTTTTTTTGTTGGTTGCTTCGTTGATCGGTTTTGGTTTCCGTTTGCGGCTTTTTAGTTGCTATTGATTTCTTTTAGTATTGGGTGTCGGAAAGGAGTCAGATCTGGATCTCATTATATCAAAAGCATTAGTTCTGTTAGACTTAGTTGTGTTTATAGTTTGTTGCTTTTTTGGCTGGTTGTTATAGTTACAGGGTAAAACGGATATTTCTCTTTTCCTTTTCTCTTGACTGGTATTGTTCTTTTTAACTATTAGTTTATCATATACTCTACTATATTATACCTCTCTTCAACCAACTTTGGTTGTAACTCTTTCCTTCTTTCTAACACTTCTTTCGAGTAGTCCTCATTAATGTGGATTGTTTTAAGATTCCTTTTGTTTTTAATAATTTCATTCTTCTTCCAGTTATTTATGGATGAACACAATACCAGCCTTGGTTTATTGGTCACTCTCTCTTTGTATCACAAACGGTGGATTTTGTTGACTTCGTACTGTTCTATGTTAATCTTTAAATCTTGATTAAAGATTTTCCTAAGGTTTTGTACAAGTTCATAAGAAGATTTTTCTGTTTCTTCTAATCCGTATACTATAACATTGTTGCTTCTTTCAATTCTTTTTGAATAAGTTATCTCTTTTTCTAACTTTTCTACGTTCATCTTTAAGTTTTTATTTTCTTCCATAATGATTATTAATTTTTCGTCCATTTTGTCCATAATAGTCTTTGTAATCGAGTCTTTTAATTCAGCATTTTGGTATTGCATCTCGATTTTCATTTTTTCACATAATATTTTGAATTGGCCTTCCATGGTATATGTTTTGAAATTTATCTATGTAAAAAGGAACGTGATGGTAGAAAATGGTAGAAATGATTTCTTTAACTGACAACAATTTCGAGATGACAGATTCGGTAACGTATGTTTATTTTTGTGTACCCACATATATTTTTGTGTTTTCTAACCTTGAATCGTTGATCTTGTACTTGTAAATACTTGCTGGATACCAGTAATCAGCACCACCGATTATTTATAATCACTTCACAACAGTTATAATATTGTTCAAGAGGGAGTCTATCCGCCGGAAATCGCGTTAACTATTTCGTTTTGGTTAATTTTTATCGGAGGTTATCACTATGATGTTGACACTTCGAAAGCCGGGAACGGAAAAAACTTTAAATATTACTCTAAGCTTATTAGCATGCTCTTACTCACGTGTGTATTTCAGGAATTCTTAAGTAAATTCGAGCCGGAAACCCATTTCTATCTATCTGTGTAGGATCAGAATATCGAGTGTTACCAAGCCTAGTCATCAGCATCAGCCCAGAAACAGCTCTATAAAGGGAAGGAAAACTTGAAGCGAACCGTATACTGAGCCAGCCAGCGTGAAATAGAAGTCATGACTTCATTTTTAAGGAGACGGATATGTTTTGCAGTTGACTATTAAGGAGTGTTGGTGATTATGATGACTCATATCTGAAGAGCTAAGATGCCGATGTCAGCTTCTAAAAAGTTTATATAATCAACACAGTTTTATTGGTCTTAAATAAGAGTAAAGTTGTTTTCGCAAAGAGCGCAAAGACCTCAGGGTTCCAAAAGAATTCACGCGACGTGAAATATACAAACTGAGTTAAGACAAAAAACATCTAAAGAAATATGAAGTCTTTATGATGTTACTGTATTAATTTTATATTACGTCTGGCTGTTGCCTCCATCTTTGTTCAATTAATTCAATTAGACGCAAAGACGCGATAATCGTCACGCTGTGGGATATTTGCGATTGTTCTCTGGACTTGAATATTGTTTGTCCAGTTATAATAGAATTCGTGTCGTTTTTACATTTCGTGCTCATTCAATTGTTCTGAAACAGTTACTGTTTTTTTGGCGCACCTCACATTTGATCACGGTTATTGATACAAAAATATCTTCCTAAAAGAGATTTTATTGGTATAATATTTTTCTAAATTTCTGGTTATGTTTCTACAATCAATTTGTTATGTATTACTCTCTCACTCACGAGTAGTCCTTAACTTCTACCGACTAAAACCATGGTTGTTTAAAGACTACCTGGAAGACTAAAACAGTAGCCTTCGAGAGTCCCTCCAATATTTCTGGTTGACTTAATGGTTACTAACCCAAGGTTTTCGTCGCACCACCTTTTCGGGACGATTTCTGCAAGGGAAGCAATGAGCTCGATGTGTCAGCGCCGAGATAGACGATAAAAATAAAGAAATTGATTCGACCCGCAGCGTCACCTATAGGTGAAGTTTTATCGCGGGTGACACCCCGGGGCTCATCCAGTATTCATGTATTACTTCTTTCTTCTTTAAGAATTTTAATAATGAGAGATATTTAACAAATTAAATTTATTACATTATGAGGTGCAAAGAAAATTGTAAAATTAATACTCAATTAACTTCAATTCTATTTCAAATATCTTGGTCCGCCTTTCGTATGTCCTTAACAACTTTTAATTCCAGTGGGCTTACTCACTCCAACTTGTTAACTAAAAGTATAATGTGGATGAGTAAACTCGCTCGCACGTCCTTTCTCATCAGAAATCAAATCACGTGGGACAACGGCAAGCACTTGCCCTGCCTATCTCGGGTAATGATAAAACGTAATTAGGTAGTGACGGAGACGAGGTTTTTGCCTCTTTATATTTGGTAAAACTTCAAAATATTATTTCAAGAAATGCCGAACCTTTGTCTAATCGTGTTTAAGAGTTTTGAGTGTAGTATATACATATATCGATATCCTAACACACATATCTTATAGGCCAACTAATATTATTGGGTTATTGGGTAACATATAAACCTAATGCATAATTAGACATTTCGAATGGACTGATTTAAGTTCTTGAAAAATAATGTTTCATTAAAAAAGAAATCAAACAGTGCTCTAGTACGAAATATAATTAAAATTTTCTTATATTTTTCATTTCTTATCGAAAAGAGCAAATTTGGCGACGCGACTTTATAAAGCTATTTGTGTATATTTACCCGGCTGTGTGCGCAAGTAAAACACGCGTAAACCACCGCGAGCGTACTCAATCAATCCCAAGTTCATGTGGCTTTTTATCAAATATTTGCATTTCAAATAGAATTGTTTGTGAACAAAATCTTTTATCGATACAACAAACAGGTTTATATAAAACAAAGAGAATCGTTCAGATAAACAATTTGTGTTTTGTACGTGAAATATTTCTACGAGAGCGGAGTTATCTTCCAGTGTTGTGAAGTCAAGGGTGCGAGCGAGGAGATCGATGGAAATGAAAAGTTAAAAACGTGATTTATAGCCACTCGCTTAGCTCTCGCGAGAGCGTCCACCATCAGTTCATAGTTTAGATTGATTGTTTATATTTATCGCTGCATAGAGTAGTAAATATCGTTGGAAAAGATTCCTTATCATAAGTAATGGCCGTGCTCACAGGTTGTTAGGTTTTCAATAGGAAAAGGAAGGACTGATCAGAATAATTACGGAACGAAAATTTGTCATCATCGTCAGGCTGCAGCAGGTTGTAATCGACTGCCGAGTCAGGGGTCAGTCTGTTGCTTCCATCCATCCAGCCACATTTACGGAAATCTTCTCGACACCTGGCCAATGGACGCCCATACTATGTTGGCTAAAAAAACTCGATCTCCGCTCCAGATCATGCTTATCCCAGTAGTTATATATTCAACTAACTTCCCGTTCCGGACGAGTATCTGGTATCTTTATTAAATTCAGTTTTTTTCTTTTGATGTACCCAGTGTCACTCTTACGACTGAGATGAATCTATTGACACCACTCACATAAAAATACGACAAGCCGCTTATGTTCTAGGGCGTGCCAAAGAAATATACATAAATACACTCAAAAAACTTAATCCTCCTTCTTTCGTAGTCGGGTAAAAATAGCGGCAAAACATATGATTCTCTCCCTCATTATTCAACCTTTTAAAACTAAAACAAAGGTTTTCTCTTATAAGTCAGACTTTTACAACTTGTATCCTCGCCTTGTAACCTTTTTGAAAGTAAATTATGACGGTAAGTATTTTTTTACGAAACAATTCCATCGAGTGACTTGACCTTCGCAATCTATAGCAAATATTTTTAGCAAATAAAATGTTTACTCGCAAATAATAAGCATATTTGTTGAAAATTATGAGTAACTCAATATTTTTCCCCGTGAATTCTCGTGATTTAATCTGTATTTTTTTTCAAGAAGTGAGTTATAATATAATATCAGTGTATGTAATCCTGTTATATCAATATATACAAATTCACTCAAAGAACAAAACTTGATACAAATGGTAAGGTTAATAAGTCAAGATCTTTGTAAAATACTGTCTAGAATTAATATTTATTACTAGACTTAACATTGTAATATTTACTAATTTTAATTAGGTGGCATTCAAATTTGTAAATATAAAGTAGTTATAGTTATTAAAACATTATAGTTAAAATATTTCGTTGATAAGTCAATTGTATCGAATCAGTGTCAATTATTTTGTGACCACACTGTGCATAAAGTTTTAAGGTTTGAATGAAGATAAAAATGACACATTCATTATTCGACGGTATAAACAAACAGTGGTAGAAGATAAATCACTTCAAATCTATTCAATCATCGTTTAATTTGAGAGATAAAGATTGTAGATTTTATAGATATGAGATTGTAATTTATTACATCGAACATGGACATGGACCTTGAATTCAATCTTGTAAAGATCCTTAGTACCTTTGGTGTCGATATGTATATATCGACACCAAAGGTACTAAGGATCGTTTCAAAGCGCGGCGGGCTGCCGCGCTTTGAAACGATCAACGAAACGAAAACATGTGTCCGAAATAACCTCGATATATATATCTCATATATCTCATATATATATATATATATACAAGAGAGGAAATTAAAATTCTTGCATGATTCGGCAAAAGTGGTGCACATACGTAAAATTACAGGCGAGCTTTTTTTTTTTTTTTTTTTTTTTTTTTTTTTTTTTTTTTTTTTTTTTTTTTTTTTTTTTTTTTTTTTTTTTTTTTTTTTTTTTTTTTTTTTTTTTTTTTTTTTTTTTTTTTTTTTTTTTTTTTTTTTTTTTTTTTTTTTTTTTTTTTTTTTTTTTTTTTTTTTTTTTTTTTTTTTTTTTTTTTTTTTTTTTTTTTTTTTTTTTTTTTTTTTTTTTTTTTTTTTTTTTTTTTTTTTTTTTTTTTTTNGGGAGCGTTGGATCGGGGTATGGGCCTCCGGTATCCTCACTCACTCGATGAAACACAGCGTAAGCGCTGTTTCACACCGGTTTTCTGTGAGGCCGTGGTATCACTCCGGTCGAGCCGGCCCATTCATGCCGAAGCGTGGCTCTCCCACGGTAAATTAGAGCTTAGAGAGCGATGGCGATCGCTTTAAATATATGGACCTCTCACTTGTAATCATTAAACGGCACTTCACCGAGGGACCACGGTCATCGGCTCGCGCACAATTTATTACTTTTGCTACGTTTGGACAATTTTATTTCTGTGTAGAGGGAGAGAAGAATACGAGTGTGTTTCATTTGAGCCCCAAACCCCTGCGAACACATCTCATCGAGAATATACTTTTTAGTGTAATGGAGGGTCTTTTTAATACATTTCACTCCAAACGATATCGCCGTATGTGACTTGATTTCGCTCCAATAAACCCATCACTTGTGGAATTATATCTCTCTATAACATGTCATCTCCAAACATAAACAATGTTTGAAAGGATAACATCAGACAACTTGTATACAGAAAATAACAAAATTTCTTAAAAATAAATACTAAGACAAAATACAACTGATAAATGCCACAAATAACACATCACGTTTTTCTGATAGGATTTTATGGTTTACTTTGATTAGTATTAATTGACTCAACCGTGTTGGTCTCATCATCATCTGAACTAATGGAAAACGCTCTTCCTTAATCTATACCAATGAGTAAGTGCAGTGTTCCGAGACACGAAGTTACTTTATAAAAGGGACTATTTTAATTGGGATATATGAATTACGCATGGGTGGGTCTTTTTTGATAAATAGACAGAAATATTACTAAAGTGCAGCAACTATGTATTTATATATATATCCGAGTAAGAAGGACATTGTATATTATTCCGAATCACTTTCGTATGAAACCCACAATTTGTCCGGATTATATCAATACACTAAAAAGAATATGCTTGTCTATATGCATGGCACGTAAACCCTCCAAAAGAAAGAAGAAAAAATGTGGCCAGCTCAAGTCATACGAGCGCGGTATCAAATGGGCCGGACAAACCTGTTCTGTATGCAGGCGACACTCGCGCAATTACTTAGTGTGTCTGTAATCGAAGGAGGACTACGAAGGTTCTATTCAATAAAAGTGTGGATGATTATAGTCCAGGATTTGGGAGGAAATAAGAAATATATTGCTCTAAAAACTCTTTAGCAGACAAATATAATTTTAGCTTACTTAATACATAGAAAGTACTTTTGACTATATCCTCCGTCGAACAAAATAGTCTAACCGATTCTAACATTATGAGTATTGGTAAGATAACGTAGTCATATTAACGTAATTTTGAGTGGTAGTCTAGTGGTTAATTTTATATTAGGTAGTGGTGGTATAAGGGTCACTTACTACTATTAAAAATTTGCAGATAACATCAATATTAATCAATGATACCCAGTCAGTTCAAACTACTGTTATAATTTACCTGTCAGTTAGAATATGAACTTGTGACTGTAACATAAATATTAGTTATAGTCTCAACCGAGTTACACTTAACAGGAGGAGGTCTAATTTATGCATGCCTGATAATAAACATATACTTTGTATTTTATCGATACTTTCCTGAGACATTCGGGTATATAACCTTCAAGATATAGTGCTGGCTAACCGTAAATACATTTTTTATGAAGGACCCCGTTTTGCTATTAAGATGCCTTTTTACTAATCAATGGTGGCTCGAGCCGCAAGGTGCTCAGTGTTATTGGTTACACACCAGGTTTTTAACGCTTCAAAACATGAGCATTCCAAGAATGAACTTGTTATTTAGAAATTACACGATATTCTTATAGTAGGTATGTTATTACAATAATATTCTGTCATCATAAGAACATTCTAATAAAAAACCTGTAACGGGCACCGAATTTTTTGAACTCTTGTACCAGTACCTTACACTAGGACACTAACATTATCCATATATATCGTAATCCATGCATTGAAATTTTGCTCAAGAAAAAGTAATGTCCTTGACCTAAAAATAAACTGAAACACTCTCCGCTTATAACACGTCTAATACCTAATTATTAAACAAACTGTAAACGGAGGATTTATTGATCGAGTGATTATGATCTAATCCGTTTTTGATTACGTACAAGAGATAGAACCCATTTGGTTAAAAAATACAGTAGGCAGAAATTGTGATCCACATAGATATACGATAGGTTAAGGCGGTAAGCAATCGCCACGAGTGTAGTTGGGGTCGCTCATTGCAAAGGCAGTGAGCGACACGTACGAACGAGTAAGACTCGGTTACGTAGGGCGATCACGCGCAACCTATTCTACCTTCCACACGTGTCACGCTCCACCAGTGTTTACTTAATAATTGTTCAATCCAAAAACCTATAGGATCTCAATTTAACTAAACATTCTTTATTCTTTCATTTGGATAGCTTGTCCTTAAAGTTGATATTAATACTATTTGATTACCATAGTTATTGAACTTAATAAATTATTATAAGACATCTACTCGAAGCCTTAAAGTGTTAAGAAATAGCACGAGTAACGAATACAGCTTAGAAATTACAGTAATAAGGATGGAAAATTATGAAGGTTACCCAATGCAATGGACTGTGTCATGTTGTAAGCAACGAGGCTAGAATATTTTCCAATAAAGTATATTGCTCACTTCTTTACATACTATCCAATAGTGAGAATTTTGTTGTAAATAATAAAATACATAAAATGTCTATTATCACTAAGGTTTGCGTTTAAGACAACTTTGAATCTGTTTTCTTTTTCAATTTCTATTAGGATTTCTAAGTGGTGACTTACTGAGAAGAAGAGTTTAGAAACTATGTGGGGCTATTGTCATATTTATATTGTTGTGTTAAATTAAAATAAAACATATGATTTTGCTAAAGAAAACAATATTGTTGTGACACTGCCAAGTAGCCTTGACATTCAGTAAGCTTTCTAAGTTATTTTTCTGACTCCCATACATGAGAAAATATACTTTTTAATAAATCAATATAAATTTAAAATTAATAAATAAAATACTTTTAAAAACACTTTAACAACAGAGTTTTCCACAAATATTTGTTCTAATACGACTGTGTTATTGCGTTACATCGCGTATGCTTGAATATTTTTATTTCAACGTTACATGTGAGGACGACAAAGGGATGACAAATAATAATATATATACGGGATGTTATTATTGGAGTTATTTTACTAGTAGTATTCACGAGTAAATAATGCACGAAGGGCAAATGTACCTAAGGAGATCAGTGAGATTTCACACGATTGCAGCATCCCTCCACCTCTTTGTCGTCTATATTAAACGCAAATTAACCTTATTTTACTATATAGCTATTGTTAAAGGGATTATTGTAGCCCTCTTAATTTTCCTTTGAAGCCTCTGTTAACACCACGGTGATTATTTCACTACTTTGTTAATTAAATCTGCTTTGAGGGCTGCGGTGGTATTTTAAATTACGAAATTCCTAGTACCTGCTTACTCGTACAGAGTTCTCCTTTTATGTGATTCTAAGTGAGATAATATTTCAAACAGATTATAAAATTTATTCAACCGTGTTTAAATACTAATTAAGGTAAACCGCTACTGAGAAGGACCGTAACTTAGCATACATATAGGTATATGTCGGGTAGTGGTTTTCCACTGGTCTAAATTTGGATTTCCCGAGCACGTAACATCTTATTATTTCAATACTATACCGCAAGTGGGAGTCGTGTTTAAGACAATCAAATCAAATCGTTCGAAAAACGAAACACAAAATTTAGGATGAAAATAGTAAGGATAATATACATCATCCCTATGATCTTTATCCAAAATTTTGTTTGTAATGGTCGAAGTCAAAACTAACCTCGTTTTGCGTAGAAGGAATATGCAGTTAAAATATGTGGCTTCCATTATTTACACTCAAAGCAATGTCGTTTCGAAAGCTTTGTCGAACCAAGGCACTGTTTTACAATCGTACCTTCGTTTTTTCCGTGCGGAAATCCCTTCGGGTACCAATTCCTGGTGTCATGTCGGACTTGAACCGATTAAAAATGCATGCCGTCTCGGGTACAAAAGCCAAAGATACAATGTGCACCCTAGAAAGAAAAACCCTGGAACTCCGTCGTAGCTTCTGATTAAAATGTACTCAAAATCAATAGTATTCTGAAAGCCATTAGGGTGGCACACCGGTATGTAAAGCGTCCCTCGTGTCGGGCTACTGCACTCAGCACCACGGAGGCACTCCGGCGCTTTACCTCACAGGGCTCGATGCTCCAACTTGTTTCACCATTACTCGTGTAACTGCATCACTTGACAGGCACTCTGATGTCCGGGTTAAAGGTACTTCTCATTGTACTGTGGGCCGTGTTTCTAAAATGAGAATTTAGTTCTCGATGTAAACTTCAACTATTGTCCCCATTTCAACTAATGGTTTATTGTCTAAATATGCTTCTTTATGTGTATACTTTAAATATTCTGAAGATTTACACTCATTTGAAAGAAAAGAAGTTTAGTAGCTAATATAAATGCCTGAGAGTTTTAAGTAATATTTGTATTTATTTAGTTTCAAACTTATTAACGTTCTGATCTGTTTGGGAAAACTTCGAATAAGTGCTACTTAACGAACTTTCACGAGTCGGGTTGGTTCAATTGAGCTACACTATTCACAGGGGTCAAAACACGTGCTACACTTACAATGTGTCTAAAATATGCAATTTTCTATAATATCCTGCATAACATTAAAATAAATAACTACCTGATTTAAAATTAATTTATTACAAGGGGTACGTGTACGGGTAAGTACCACATAAATTCTCAGTGTGTTGACGCACCATTTGCAATGACGTCAAAAATAGCCAGCGTGACACAATCCCGCTCCACATACATGTATTGTGATACTTGTACAAAACACTGTTGTCACATAACTGAACCAAGTAACGTTTTACAACGATATCCATTTCATTACTCAATTCTGACGAAATACTCGAAGCAGTTAGCCTACACTGATTCGTATCGTATTACTAGTGAACAAATACAAAACACATAGGGCACGTACAGTCTATAACTAAAATGGGCTCAAATCAAATAGCTTTCTGAAATCTGTTCAACAGCTTACCTGAACATTTACACAATATATGTGTGTACAAGGCTCTATAGTATATATCTATATATATTTAAGTATATTGGTAATCGAGTTCTGAATATGAGCAGCTTAGACTAGTATATTCCAAAAATTTTTGTTAAAAGACACACTCACTGTTAAAAACTAACAATTTATCGTTCAAAATACAAAAAATATCTACTTCCTTTTAAAAGGCCGGCAATGCACTTGTGGCGCTTCCCATCAGGCAATCCATTTCCTCGTTTGCCCCGTTTCCACAAATCCGTCTTCTCATTTACCAAGTTTCATATCTAAGCGGCGAAAAATTTACATAATTTTCACCTAGTTAATAAACAGTTCTGAGGTAACAATAATTATAAAAAAATACAGTTGAATTGAGAACCTCCTTTTTTTGGAGTCGGTTAAGATTAATATATATCAGAAAGTATGATTTGAACACTGTAAGATATCAGCCATCAATTACGGGATAGTTCAATAACTATTTCTCACAGGCTCTCGTTTATGTTGAAGACTTACTGCAAGAGACTAAAGAAATTAATCTAAAGAACCGAATGGCAGCCTACTTAAATGGTTGCACCACGACACACATTACATTAGTACAGTAATATTACCCATATTGTATTAAAAAAAGTCACATAATATATTGTTAGCAATGCATAGCGAGTGGCTTATTTTGAGAGCTATTTAATTATATCCAAGACTGAATCTCTAAGTAAACGAAGATCCTAAAAAATATAAAATGTATTTTAGGATTTTTTCATTAATTTCAACTCACAGAAGATCGCCCTTGAAAATAACAGTTATCGTGCTATCGTATTTTGATGAGTACGTGACCGTCAGCCCAATGAGGCAGAGGCACCTCAACAAGCGGCCATAGTGTGGCTCACCATGCTGCATTGTTGCATTTTCTACATTCGCAATGAGTATGGTGATCACTACTCTTGAATTCTACTCATGTTTTCCGTCAGGCAGAGCAGAGTCACTTCGGCAGGCCCATATATATTAAAAAAAATACATTTGTTCTTTAATTGTATGGAACACATCCATTTTGAAATGGAAACTTTTTACCTTGAGTTAATATAATAAAGTGTTCTGCTATATACAAGTATTTCCTTTGAGTCCTTATCTGAACATTGTAGCACCTGAGTCAAAACTTTACCCAATCAGAACTTTGACAAAATCACAATTAGTTTTCTGCGCCATTTACTGTCATAGAATTGCGCTCTTTCAGTGTCGTAGGCCGAGCGGCCCCAACTTCGTCCATTAAGAAGAGTCGCCGGTGATTAAACTGCTGCTCAAACTGCCATTTAATTAATAACCGTGAATGGCGTCGAATCAATCACCGCGTTTCGCGGACCAACAAGTTTTTATTGAAGGCGCCCTTTGACCGGGACGTCAAAATATAGTAGTATTTACTTTTGAAAAATTGATGCTTCTTTAGTACCACGACAGCGGCAAAGTGACTTATCATTATATTGCGGTATAGAATATGATTAATTACTTAGTCAAACGCAACTGCCAACAGTTTCTAAAAAGGTTTATATTCGAATACAAAACACACTAACTAATTAAAGACGGATTCGTGATTGCATTCACAGTAAAATAGAGATCTATTTTACACACAAGGAAATAAACTTCCTATAAACCTTAGACTTTATCTCATCATTCAAATAAATTCACTTACTGAGAAAAACCAGTAAACTAAGAACAACCCACAAAAGACCACACGGTAACTGTAATTCAATTCATTAAAAAATACGCTAGATAGGAACAGTGAGTGTACAGCGTAATTTAAAGTGCTTTGGTAAGTACTAGTATTCATAGGGATATGCAAGAGTATGTTATATATCATTAAACATTCCTTTTCATTGTTTTTATCACCGATATAGAGAATCCCTTTTAACAAATGTTCTGAAACGAATCAACGTTGTACAGAGGGGCGAGAAGATTATTATAAGATGAGTACAGATTATATAGTACGGAAGTTAGATACACATGTACACAAATTTCTAAAGGACACGTGGACGAACATCATAACCATCTCGGTTATGAAGTTAGACCCGAAAAAATGTGCCACAAGTTCTCTGACAATATATCCCAGCAAGTTCGGCAACGTGTGTTATTACAACATTGATTAGTACAAGGGCGTGTTGTTGTTTACTACCCCGAGTGTGGCACGTGGGAGGTTCTACTATCTCCATATCTAATTATATTACCTAACCTGCATCATTATTATTGGATATTGATTCAAAGACTGTGACATTATATAAATAATAAGTAAGCAAAATTCGATTTGAACATACAGACCGTAATCCCATTCACGCTGTTGGTAAAACATTAAATAAGTGGACTGTGAGAAAATCTTTAAGTAAATGAAAAATAAGTTCATATAGCATCGGTTTTATACAACTTCAATACATCTTCTAATCCATTATTCCGCAACGCCGAACATCATCGCCGAATCATGTGATAAGGGAGAAAAATCGTGGGTTGCTACCCATTCTCCTACACCAGTAGTCAGTTGGACAGTTTACAAGTGACGGCATACTACTGAATGTTTTATGCCCCTGCAAAAATACTTTAGAAAGATCTAAAAGGTCTACTGATGGTTTGCATGAACTTTTAATTTTCACCACGGGGCCGTAGTTAGTACGGGCATGTGTGATATTGTCCCGCGTATATTTCCAGTACTGATGCAGCTTAAACCGTCCAATTCTCTATTTTTTACTAAGTACACACGTACAGAGGTACACACGCAACACTGAACAAATGATAGTGATATTAACACAAACATCTATCTCGGATGAGCATCTAACTCATGATCTTCGGCTTTGCAAACTGTTTACTGACGTAGGCCCGATCAATAACTTTTGTCTTCCCAAAATAGAGTTCTGTTTTTTATTCTAAATAATGTGTATATACCTACCGCACTAAACAATTTTCTCAATATCTTAATAAGTGTTAACGAAATATCATAAACTGGTTTTAAATTAACTGCTACAATAAGAAAATATAAGGAAACATAATAATTATTTCATTGTTAAAGCTGTTATTTGTGAGCTTACAGCTTAAAAATAACACATACAGTGGTTATTTTACCATAAATAAGCAGAATCTTTTGAAGTGATGCAGTGAAGCGAAATGAGACTTGGACATGGCAGTTTTATCGAAGTATAATGCTTTTTTTCATCCTAACCAAATCAAAAATAGTCAAACGAAGTTTACAAAAGGTTTGGCAGTAAACTCTTAGATGTATCGGTAATACGTGCCCAGCTTCAGTATAAAGCAGTGAAGTTACATAAGTCAAAGTAAATATGTATTTGTTTCGTAATGCTGAGAGATACGAGAGAGCTCGGCTGCGTAACTCGGGATGGGAGGTTAACGTAATGTATGTAAATACTTTTCCTATAGGATTGCCCTTTTTTACAATGCTTAGTGTGCTTACATCACGTTCTCATATCGGTTCTTTTTTTGTTCAAACAAGAGTAAATATAAAATGCTTTGGATGTTAAGAGCACAGAGCTGGCAGTGACAAAACTTGAATGCAGTTGTCCAAATTCACAACAAGATTCCACCTTCATTGAATCGTATCAAATTAATATTAACAAGCTTTTCAGTTTACATATGCGTTACTTTGTTATTGAATGTAAAAGAAAATATCAAATTGGAAAGAAAATAATACAGAACGTTTGGGTTTCTGCCAGTCTTTGATTGGTCTTCTACAAGAAATAATAAATCTATCTGTATTACATTATGCTCACAAAAATATCACATATCGTAATCATTTATTGACAGGGAAAATATCACAATCGTTTTGATAAATATGCAATAATAGAATTTATATTTCCGACACCCACACAGTCGTTGCACAAATCGTGAGAGAACTTAGCCGGAGATAGGAGCACGGTCCGCCGCGCCGCCGCCGACTTCCCACCCGACCATCAATAGGCTAAGGTTCACGTTTCATCAATAACTTGTACTTTCATCTCAATAATGACCTCCCTATACGTACTAACGTGTTTCAAAATTATTTTAAAATATTGTTTACAGTTTTGTTTCCGCAGCTATAACGCTGAACTAAAAAAAAGTGTCATGGCTAAATATAAATTTCACTACTTTAGTCCGTCTCATTTTTCTCCTAATATCTGATTTACCGATAAAATCTAATAAATAAATAAAAATTAATTTCACAACTAAAATATTGGTCAGGGATTGGGACATTTGTTTCATTCATGTAAACATAGCAATAACTGTATCTATCATCATCACCCTAACGCAGTCCACTGCTGGTTATAGACTTCTCCGACTGCACGCTACTTTATTCAATCCCTGGCTTCTCGCATCCAGCTTCTGCCAGCTATCTAGCGCAAATCTATAGTCTATGCAAACGTAGTGTAGCACTGATTTGTTTATGTCATAAATTATAGGAAATTTTTCTCTATGAAACTATTGGCCTCTCTATCTGTTAACAATGATTAAGTACTGAAGACAAACAACCAGTTCACTTCCAAATGGTGTGACCTCACTTGGAAATGGGATTTTGAGGATGTTACATGTATATTTATTAGGATATATATTTGTGATGTTTAAATAACATCCTTTAAAAATAATTTGTCTAAGAGAACCAAAACACGCCCTAGGCACGTACGCGTGGAGTTAATTTTATAGAAACTTGTAAAAGCCGCATTGTGCTGGCATCAGCGATTTTTTATATGTTGGTTTTTACAAAGCAAATTTAAATATATGTAAAGTTTATGTTTGACATTTTATAAGCAAGTTGGGTAAAGTAGCGTGTATCTCATGCCTTACTGTAATTATTATGTACTTCTTACTATTTCTGTTGTACGAGTCTTAAACCTACCGATGTGAATACTAACAATGCGTGACATATATCACAAAATTTCAAACTTATACCATCATAAGTGGCCTCTGACATCTGTTTGATGGCTATGAAAACCAATTCTAAAGGTTCTACTGTATTGTGTACAAAGAACTGGTAGCTATTCAATAACTTAGCACAAATGGCATTATTAATTAATTTTACAAACTTGCGGCATGGTCACCGGAGCCCCGCGGGCATTATTCATTTAGACGATAGATAAAAAACTTAGTTTCCGATCTGCTAGCTTCCTTCTGTAAATTCCATTATTCATTGAGCCAATGCCAGTAACAAACAATATTAATTAAAGTAAATTACTTCCAACACTAACGGTTAACCGCGACAGCGCTTGCGTGAATTGGGTCATTATGTCTTACTTTACAAATCTTCCTCCACAAATGGCGCTGTATGCTACTGGATTTTATTATTGTGAGGTTTTGCCTCTTCTGGTTCTGACTCAGCTTTCTATACTTTTGCACATAGGCGTATCTGACGCAACTGACAACTTGACAATACTGACTACAATTACTTTAATGTACGATAACTGACATTGTATTTGTCAGCCTGTTGCTTACTTTTTCTTCAGGAAGGATTATATATTGTCTTGATTAATAAATTATCATATACGGTTCAACGGATCGTCGGTAGATCTAGTGATATAAGAATTTTATTTTGATATTAGAATCACTACTCCTTCCAAAACTATAAAAATACTCAAACAAATCCCGCTCAGGTTGCAACTACCTCAAAACAATTCCCAATTAAAACAAATAGCTTACAGTTAACTGGTGGGTACGAGTTAGGTACAATATCTACTCTTTAAATTACATATCGGTTTTTACTTTCTGTTCCATCAGTATTGTAATATCTTGGTGGGTCGGGCAGTACCGAGTAAAACAATAAACAGTTCAAAACTCGTCCTTCAAATGTTGAGTCAGCTATTGGCCAATAACTCACAAACTCGCATACAATTTTTCATTTAAGCTCAACATGGTAATGTTATTAGTTTACTTTTTTACAAAAATAATTTTTATATTTACATATTTAAAATAAATTGATTGTTAGTTGATTGCTGTTGTTAGTAGTGAGTAATATACTCGTGTGTGGATGGTTGTCAGATGTTGGAAAAATTTAAAATTTTTTGCTTCTCCAGAAAGGGCTATTCTTGGATCCATAATAAGCCGAAGATTTTCAATCAAAATAAAAAAGTGTAGAAAGATTAACGTTAACGCTAATCCTTAAAATTTAACGTTAGTAGTGATTAAATAAACCAGTTAGTAAATAAACTAGAACAAATTATGAACGTCATATAACATGATCCGGTATCATAACAGCTGTACACTGAGAGGTTTCAAATTAATCCGGCTAAGTGTTAAGTGTGCGGAGCAATTAGAGGCCAACGCGCTCCAAGAACTTGGCGTTCAGTGAGACGAGACGCGGTGGTGCAGCCGCGCCGCCATATCCACACTAACTAGTTCGTGGCAAGTGGCCACGTGTTCATTGTTTGAAAGCCTCACGTGAATTGAGTTTACTGCTCCTCTGATAACTACTAAAAGAACATTTGCTTAGGTATGAATAAATATGGTTCTGATAATTTTGGGAACATAAGATAATGCAAATGAAAAGAATAAGTAGTAAAAGAATAATGTTCATCATCGCCATTGTGATCATATCGACTGCTTTAAAACGTCAACGACTGGAGTGCTTTGTAGTCCTGTTTTTATCTATTCAACTTAATAATACTGCGTATGTATAAAGATAACATTCACAACACTCATCGTTGGGCATACAGTAGACGTGGACGCGTATATCGTCGTAACGGCATTCGATAAAGCAACTTACCTTAATTTGGATCTTAAGGAGTTAGTGATAAAGTGGTAATTGAAATACTATCAAACGGAGAGTGAAAAAGACAGGTCACAGTGCATATATCATTTTATATTTATCATTACAAATATCAACCGTCGTAGTAATCGTGAGGCATAGTATATGCGGAAGAAAGAGATGCCACTTCAGCGCTCGCCGTCCACGAGGATTTGTTCATCACAGCCTAACTTAAATAGGTGTGATGATGGGGAATCCAATGTAAGAATAAATACAAGAAAGAGAAAAAATACAGACAGTGAGAAGTTTGAAGAATTCTGTACGGATATAAAAACAATTCTTCAAGATTTCCAATCAAAACAAGATACAAAATATAATAACCTGGTTAAAACTATTGATACATTAACAGTACAAAATACAAAACTGATTGAAAGCAATGTTGATATTGAAAAAACCTTGCAGCAAAGCATTGATAAGCAGAATGACTTAAAAAAAAAGTATCCGGTTTGGAGGTGGAATGCTCAAACGCTCATAGCAAGATTAACCTACTAGAGGAACAATTGGATCAAGTTCAGAGAAACCAGTTGAAGACTATTCTGGAAGTTAGAAATGTCCCTAGGGTAGAAAAAGAAGATTTAAATAAGATAGTTACTAAGCTGATAAGTGCTGTTGATGGTGGCGTAAATATTGATCACATCAGGCAAGTGTATCGTGGAGGAGAATCAAATGCTCCGATCGTTATTGAATTTACTAACTTTAAACATAAAATACAACTACTAAAATCGGTGACAACATTCAACAAAATTAATAAAGATAACAAATTGAATTGTAAAAATCTGGGAATTCAAAGTTCATCTATAACTCCTGTTTATGTCTCTGAAAAGCTGACCCCTAAAACAAAAACTTTACTTACTGCGTCCAAACAACTCGTTAAAGATGGGTTATTTAAGTACTGTTGGATTTACAAAGGATTCGTGTTATTGAAAAAAAATGAAGATGGAACTCCGATACGTATTAAAAAGCTTAAAGACTTAGAAAAGTTACAATATGATGATATGTCAAAGTGACTATACAAAATTGAAAAGCTAAAATATAGGTTAAGATATGGAATGATAAGTTTCCTAATTTCTTGGTTTACTGTGTATCAACTTAACTGTTACTATTTACAAACTTTACTTAAAATTTACGTTGTAACTGTGTCAACAAATATAATATGTACTATATCTATAAATAGTGTTACATTAGATATTTATTTATATGAGTTGTTGAACTATTATCTATTTATTTATTTATTGTTATATTGTCTATTTAATATGTGCACATCTTCTTCCACCTACACACTGTACAAGGTTAGTTTCATGATTTAGATAATTCTGATAACTCAGACCCAATTTAGTACAGCTTGGATCTCAGCCGGTATATTACTCGTGATTGGAGCCGAGAGGACGGGAGCGCTAAACCATTATATTTTATCCTATATAAATAACAAAGTTAAACAATACGATAAATGACATACAGCAGGTAAACACTGACATTGATATCAATGTTAGTGTTGGTGAAGCGTTCCTGATAGACGAAGCTGCTAGTTGCAGGAATGTGTTGGCTCAATCTCATAGCGAACTAAATATAATTGTACAGAATATTCGAAGCATTGATTGTAATTTTAACGATTTCATAGTTCATATTGCAAGATTAAAAATTACGTTTGATCTTATTATACTGACGGAGTGTTGGCTCCCTCATTTGGGTGACATACCTAGCTTACCTAACTATATTTGTCACTCATCTAATCAATATATTAATCAAAATAGTGGCATTGTGATATATGTTAGGGATAGTCTGAATGCTAGAGTTTATGAACCCAGAATGGCCGATGGAGACTGTTTGGTTGCTGAAATTAACAACCAATATGCTGTAGTGGCGATATACGGGTCACCTTCAGTATATAATCTCGACCGTTTCAAAGAATCTCTTGATCACATTTTTTGTAAACTCGGACATTTCGGAAACCCGGATCACAGGAGACATAAATATTGACATTAAAGAGTCGAATCAAGAACCAAGAACTCCAGATTATCTAAATCAGCTATCTATGCATGGACTTCTACCCGGTCATACCTTTCCTACCAGACATTCGAAGTGCTATGACCATTCATTTATAGAGGCGGGCTGTACAGCAACTATACTTGTTTGTAACTCAACTGTTACTGATCATGCATCTGTTGTTATTGCGGTAAATGGCAATCAAAAGTTGAAAAAACCACGTAAAACTATTAAGAAAATAGATTATAATAAGGTTGTTGATTGCCTTAAATCTATTAACTGGAAGGAAGTTTTTAACTGCTCGTGCCCTGAAGATGTAACTAAGGTATTTCTTAGCACTTTTTTGATTGTATTGGATACTTGTACTACTGAACTAAAGGTTAATGCTGGGAAGATTATCACTAAACCATGGATGACTATGGGCTTAATTGGATGCATTAGATGGAGAGATAAATTGCATGCAAAACTTAGAAGGGACCCTAACAATCTTGTTCTACAAATAACATACAAAAAATATAGAAATTTTTGCAATCAGGTTATTCATAGGGTAAAAATAGATTTTGAGAAGTCTGAATTATACAAACATAAAAATGATATAAAAAACGTGGAAAACATTAAGCCAAATATGTAACCTGAATATCAAGTCTAAGACTGCTGTCGAATTACTAGGTACTGAAAGCACTTCTGAGGCTTCGGTAAATACTGTAAATAAATATTTTGTCGATGTCGGAAGGTCACTTGCTAATGTCATTTTGTCAAAGTTACATAAGAGTGAAAAGGATTTGGCTGGGGATTTCAAGTATCATAATAAAAATAGTCCAATAAATTCTATTACAATGTTACCTACAGATCCGTACGAGGTTAAAAAAATTATAAAATCTCTTAAAAACACTTCGGCGTCTGGATGGGATGGAGTGTCTTCAATCTTTATGAAGAAAAGTGTAGATTAACTGACGGAACCGATCTCCTGCATATGCAACTTATGCTTAACAACTGGCATCTTTCCAAAAGTATTAAAAAGGTCAATTATCATACCCATTCACAAGTCTGGGGATAGAGACGTCACCTATTATAGACCTATCTCACTCCTTCCTACGCTTGCTAAGATAATTGAGAAAGCTATCAATACAAGATTAACAAACTATCTTAAATGTATCTCTTTTTTTTTATTAAACCAGTATGGTTTCAGACAGAAGCTATCAACCTCAGATGCTATCGAGAATCTGGATCAGCGTGTCACGCAAAATTTAGATATCCGCAATAAATGTTTAGCAGTATTTTTGGATCTGGCAAAAGCGTTTGACACTGTGTCTATCCCTAGATTGTATCGTAAGCTGGAGCGTACGGGTATACGAGGTATTCCTCTAAAACTTTTTAAGTCTTACCTTAGTGACCGTACACAGTCTATTGCAATCAATGGTGTAGTAAATGAACCTCTAAAAACAGATTTTGGTGTACCACAAGGCTTAGGCCTGGGACCAACCCTCTTTTTAATATATCTTAACGATCTTAGTATAACTATCATAAGTAATGCCAAAATATTATCTTTTGCTGATGATACTGTACTTCTATTTAACGCGACATCGTGAGATGAGATCCATAAGGTGACTGAAGAGGGACTAGAGACTATTCTTGAATGGCTTGATAGGAATTTGCTGACAATTAACTTCAAAAAAACAAAATACATCACTTTTAGTATATATGACAATAAACAACCTCTAAATTTTAGTATAATGCCCACACTATCGCACACACTTCAACGGTCGCGGTCGTTCTGTGATTGTTTACCGCTTACTTCTGTCTGTTCCACCAAATACTTGGGAGTCATGATAGACCGGAATCTAAACTGGAAGTGTCACATTGAAATGCTCAGTAATCGGTTGACAAAACTAATATGTATCTTCAAAAAAATAAGAAACATTCGGGATCCTACAATAAATAGGATAGTATATTATTCGCTCTGCCAATCTTTACTAACGTACGCCATATCAACTTGGGGTAGTGCAAAAAAACCAATCTCATCAGAGTTGAACGAGCACAAAGAGCGGCAATAAAACTGCTAAATTTTAAAAAAATCTATTACCTAACCTCAGAGTTATATAAGGAATTTCCCGTACTGGCCGTACGTCAGCTATTTATACTAAGAATAGTTCTAAGAGAACACCACATCACACCACCTTTAGTCATCTCAAGAAGACGACTTGCTACTGTGTATACAGTGCCTCGTTTTAGGACTATGTTTGCTCGAAATTGTTTTACATATCTGGGTCGTGGCATCTACAATAAGCTTGGTCAAATAACAACTCAGTCTCTAAGAGATAAAACTATTAAAGCTTGCAAAAAAATAATTACAAATTATCTGTTAACATTAGACTATCAATCAACTGAGGCTATCCTCCAGACCTTAATCTTAAATTAAAAAAAAAAAGTTTAAAAAAAATAGAACACATGATTACATATGAAAGTTTGCAACTATATTTATAATAAAATATATATATGTGCTCTTCTAAGTATAGTTTTAATATATAGATCCTGAATTACATAACTTATATAAATATGCAGTAGTGTTGTTACCTTTTAAAAGTACTATGTATGTATGTTATTATATGTTTATATATGTAGTAGTTAATATTTATCTATATATAATGTTTAAATTGTGTACTCATATCCATACTGTTTTGAATGAAGGAGAAAGATATGAATTTTTGTTAAGGTAACTAATGTGGGTTGACACAGTATCTTATTGTTTGCATAAAATTGATCTATTTACAATTAGTTTTAAACTAGTACAAAATTGCATGTATTATTTTGTGTGTAATATGTTTGCTGTAATGTGCGAACTATTGATAAAGTACTGCATAGTTGGCACTCGCTTAACAAGACGTAACGTTTCGAATTGGTCGCGTAGTCGATGAGGACTACTCTGCCGCAACACAGTTGTAAACTAGTGCGGAGGGTAGAATTCGCTAATTAATGTAACCTTTTACCATAAACGTACATTTCTTTAAATATCGATTTGTATCTATGTTGATGGTGTATGCTAGCATAGTGGTTACAGTGTTCGCTGTAAATATTCAGCACCAACGCACTAACTAACGAACACGCTTAGACTGGTCTCTTAAAATTTGTCAGTTTGTTAACATTTTATATTGGTCAAAAAACTGTATTTTTTTTTTTATATATATAAACTACACCCTCGAACCCCTGCTTAACATTTACTTTACTTAGTTATTTTCTCTCTCAAACTCTCTGCTATAGAAACGGGACGTTCCACTATAATAATAAACATTCAGTAACATAGACAAAGAAATGTTAACATTAGGAGATAGAGGAGTTGACGACCAGAACTAGAGCACCATATACCATAGCTGTTTTCTTGTCCCCTAAAATACATTCAGAACATAAAATTGAATGATAAACATTGGCCCGAATCACAAAAGTTACTATTAAATATCGCTTAAATATTCTGAAGTAAAAATGTCATACGAATCTTACCGTAATATTTAATGTTAGCGAAGTATTTATATGTAATTTAAAGTCTCGATTGCCAGCACTTGATAAAACTTGTTGCAATACATTCTAGAATCTAACGCACTTATTTTAATTAGTTTTGCCTTACGGCGTTTTTAAAGGCTAATGGTTATATAAAATATATTATTTACATCTATAACCTGACAAAAGTGGGTATATGGAAATAACAGTGTATTTTGAAGTTCAGATTACATTAATATTTCATACACACGATAATCTCTAAGAGTTGACCAAAATCGATATCATGTATTATTCTGTGATGGCAATACATTAGGAACGTCATATGTTGACCCTTATCGCATTAATGCTTAATACAGTTCGGCCCGTTTAGCGATCTCACACAAGTTTCAGACAACTTGCGTATCAATTAGTGATGTTGTGTAAATAATTTTATTAATTTTAAAAGTATCGTGTGTCATTAATTGACTGTACTATGATGTTGACAGACGTATTGTTAACAAATACAACTTAAAATACAAGCCATCGGTGTATTGGTTACTACCACCACCATTTGTAAAGTTATTTGAAAACACTACACCTCCGAAAAATTAGTTAAATGAGAAATATCTTAATCGATGTGCACCTAGGAGTGATATGTGTAGACTTTGTGTATGAATAGATTTGTTAATAATTTATAGGTGTCTTCTCTCCCAGATTATACTAACATTTTACACTAACTGGGTCCGTAATTGTTTCTTTTTACCAACTGCGTAAGAAGGGAGGTTATGTTTTTCGAGTGTATGTATGTATCATTCTTTAGCACGCCTTAGAATCTAAACTGCTTGTCGTATTTTTATTGACTGGTGTCAATAGATTCGTTTTAGTTGCGAGAGTGAAACTGGGTGCATATAAATTAAAAAAACAAAATTAAGGACTTTGACTTCAAATAGTAATCTCAAAAAATGATTTTAAATACATCGAGTGTGGTATCGAAATGGAGTTTTTTTGTTTTTTTAAATGAATTTATAAAAGATAATTTTACTTGTTATATTATAAAATGGATTAAACAAATTGAATTGGTGTGTAAACACGAATTGTTTATGCTAGTCATGCAGTCCCATTATTTCATTTGATTAAGAATTATAACAATTCCAAAATATTCCTAAATATTTACATGAATATATAACAATTCCAAAAAAGCGTCCCTGTGAAATACGTAAGTAAGCAGTGTTGGTATTATGACGGACAATTATGTAAAACCATTGAATTGAAGACATTGCAGCTGTCGCTAAACGATGCCGCGAGACATATCAGTAACAATCCCCTAAATTCCCTTGCAGTAGCAATCACCATTCGTTTGATAAAGCTCTGATAAAATCCAACCAGATTTTAAAAGCTAACGAACTCAATTGAGCTCGGGAAAATTATTTCGTCCCCATTCTATGGCTACTGGGTTTTACGCAATACATGTAAATTGGAATTAAATACTCTTATAGCGTTGTTGTTATGCCGCATTTTTAACGTTATTGTTTTTAAACACAAAATACATTTTTACTCGATTGTGAAAGAAAGAGGGTTATGTTTTTCGGGTGTATATATGCATTATGTGTGCATTACTTATGTGTATGTATTTCTTTGGCACGCTCTAGAGCCTAAATAGCTGGTCATATTTTTATGTGAGTGGTGTCAATAGATTCGTCTTAGTCGTGAGTGACACTGTAAGGATAAAAAATAAAATAACAAAATTGAAAAGATTTCAGTTCTTTCTATCTTTTGATGATTCTATCTCTATAAATTTGATAAAGGTGGCAGATATTGCCGCAATCGGGGTTTTTTAATAACTTGTTGCTTCTTTAATTATGCTCTTGTATTGAAGACTCACTGAAGATGATCATTTATAGTATGACTAGGTTTTTTATATTATGAGTCCTTTTGCTTTAGGTAATTAGTAATATTAATAATAATAAATACTTCGGGCATCTTACACGCAACGTCATCTAGTCCCAAACTAAGCAGTTATGGGTACTAGACAACTAATATGAATACATAAAAAAACTTTTTTTTTGTAAATACATACATAATATACATAGAAAACACCAAAACTATGAAAAAAATATTTGCAGATCATACAAACATTTGGTCCGACCCAGGATTTGAACCCGAGACCTCATAGACAGCAGTCGCGTACGAGACCTCATGGACAGCAGTCGCGTACGCTAACACTGCGCCACCGAGGCAGTTTATTATGATTATGACATGATTGGGCAAATAATACGGTAATCGTTTTAGTAGGTCAATATAAAAACATTGCGAATTGCCACGCAAAGCGTAAGTATCTGCTTAGTTTGGGAGACAGTATCAGTGCCCCAAGCGCAATACATTCACTTTTATCTAACTATAAGACTATTTGTAATTGTAAAACTGCGAAAATAAAGATTAATATTATTACATAAATATATTTGTAAAGTTTTGTCTTTTTAAAACTTTAATTATAAAATGTACTACCGTTCTGTTACTAATATGTATATATGTAACTATAAGTAATAACGAATTATTCATTATTAGTATTTAGAATTAGTATTAGTTATTAGCTTATATATTGGTATTCTCGAAAAGCGGTAAGAAATTATTCCTTTAATAACTTTAAAAGAATTTTTCTTACAAATATAATCGGAATTCTATTAATAAACTTTTCGTTACAGCTTTAAAATACAAATATCGATAAAATAAAAATTTAAAAGAAACTCTCTCTGTCTATAACGCTTTCACTGCTAAAAACTGCACTGATTATAGTGACATTTGGCATAGTGATACTTTCATTCTTGAGGAAGGACATAGGCTTTTTACCGCGATATCGTTTATCACCGGTTGGAGTCGGGGAAAAAGCTAATAAGATTATAATTTCTAGTCCATTGTCTACTTTGAAGGATATTCTAGTGAAATTCTAGTGACTTATATAATAATACACAATAATAATGTAAAAATACAACGCAGAAAAGCTAAACTTTGAGGTCCAGGCAGAAACAATCGTGTTACGCTAGAGAAACTGCGGTGGTAGTGAAATTAGTACTCAGTTGAAAATAGTAGTTTCAATTCAACGTCCGAATCATTTCCAAAACGGATATCGTTAGCTTTTAGTTGAGTATTCAAACTCTCGCTTTATTTTTTTAAATTTCGAGCTTCGCAATTGAATCGAGGTTGTTCCAGTGACGTCATTAGGGATGGAGGTGGGACATTCGGCGGTGGAACGCGACATGTAACAATTTGGTTGTAAAGTTGGAGGAAAGCTGTTTGATTGATTTCATATCGATGGCAAATATATTACCACGACTTGATTATTTTACTGACTTCAATTCCGTTGAGTTATGATTAAATTTGTATAAACTAAATTTTTAAGATTCAATTACATCCTTCTTTGAAAACTATCGCTACAAAAATAAATAAAATGCCTCAGCCAATATTGGAATACTTGGTGTCGACATATCGAGCGAAGTCAATTTTCTTGACCATTTGGAGGATAAGGCCAAATTGGTCTCGAAGAAACTCGGTGTACTCAACAGATCAAGACAGTATTTCCCTCAAGCCCACCGCCTTTTGCTTTATAAGGCGCCGGCCTCACATGTACTGTACTGTATACTGTCGCCATCTTTGGGCGGGAGCACCCCAATACCAACTACTCCCTCTGGACCGCATTCAACGGAATCGTCGATTTCCAAGATGTTTCAATTCGGCTTGACTCATTCGCGCTGCATAGAGATGTGGCTTCTCTATGCATCTTCTACCGCATTTACCATGGGGAGAGCTCCGAGGAATTGTTCGGGCTGATTCCTGCCGCCTCTTTCTGCCAACGTCCGTCGCGACAGAAATTTCATCCCCATCATCTAGATGGTTGGCAGACCACAATTGTGCGCTTTTCAAGGAATTTGCTGCCTCGCACAACAAAACTGTGGAATGAACTGTCGCCTGCGATATTCTCGGACCAATACGAATACCTTCAAACCTTCAAGAAATGAGCGTACTCCTTCTTAAAAGGCCGGCAACGCACTTGTGACGCCTCTAGTATTGCAGGTATCCTTGGGCGGCGATAATCGCTTACCATCAGGCGATACGTCTGCTCGTTTATAAATACTACACTACATATATCATAAAAAAAAATTGGTTCTCAAATAACAAAAATGTCGTGTAACCTAGACACAATGTTATTATAGTGGAATTGAGAACCGTTTTTATATTAAAGTAAATTGAAAAGTCGAAAGTAAAATAATAACAAATATACAGTTAGTAGTAAATACGAATTAATATTTCAAGGAATGACTTTTGATCAAGGGATTTCCACGAATTTAAACAGTAGACTAGCTGTCGGAAAAGTTGTTTGATAGTATTTTTTTTTTCTTTTTATAATTTTTTTTTGTTTCTATCTTATTTACATTATTTGTAAATTACATCCTGTCACCATTTTAGGCCTTTTTCTACAAATTGATCTGACGTTTTTCTTGTTACTAGGCGTCCTTGTATCAGAGTTTACAGAGAGTGGTAAACAATTTTTGTATAACTGTGCAGAGTGCGTGAAAGGGAAATAAGAGAGATACAATTTGAATATTAATATAATTATGCGCATACTGAGTCCAAAGGTCCAAAGCTGTGGTATAGATACTATCTCGTGGCGAAGAGCAGCATTTAAATCTAATAAGAAAATACATTATTCTTTCAAGAGAACTTTCAGTGTTGAAAGGGAAAATATTACGGAGTCTAATTGAATTTATATCTTGATTCCTTTCTGTTAAGGAGTGAGAGTGAAGGCTGAAGGCGTGACGTTCATAGTCGCACGTTTATATTCCATTAGCGTTGAGCGCTGGCCGCTCAAAACCACCTCCTGCGCGCTCTGCCCTCCCCGCACAATCTCCGCGGTGTCACGGGCCACTGCGCTTACAATTTTTTTTATATATTATAATAATACGATTAAGATAATTTTTATTTAATAAAACTTGATCCCTCGTCTTACTTTTGCACTAAAATTGAAGTTGATAGGATTTAAAAGGAATCTTACAGTGAATATGTTGGTTTCAAATGTCATATAGCTGGAATGAGGAAAATATTACTATCTATATTCATATTAATTCAAATTTCAAATTTCAAATTTATTTTCAAATTTATTTATTGTAACATAGTATGGGTACAATTCAAGTGCAAGCCCTGATTCCCAAACTAGCGTGAGCTGTGTGTCGGGAATCAGTAACTTCCCAAAAAAAAAAAATAAGGATACAATAAAGGTTTACAATTGGAACATACATGAAACATACTTACATAATTGATCTGTTAATTTTGCGTATATGTGTGTGTGTGTGTTTTCAGTGTGTGTGTGTGTTTTGTGTGTGTGTGTGTGTTTTGTGTGTGTGTGTGTGTGTGTGTGGTGATAGCCTATTCAACTGGATGAAGCAGATTTTCAGTTTCGTCATAGCTAAGTGTAAGAAGCCAGTCGGTAACAACCTTCTTACAGTAATATTTGTTTTTGTTCACAAAATTCAATACTCTGTTCGAAAGACCATATAGAAAGCGTCCGAGAAAGCAGAAGAACCTTTGACTGAAACAGGTCCTGCGAATCTCATTTAGGGGTAGTCTAAACCTACGTGTTGGTTGTCCTCGGAATGTCGTAAAAGAACATTCACTATCACCTATCATACTATGTTGTCTTAGAATAGTTTGGAGAATGAACAATTGTCGTACTGTCAAGACTCCGAAGTGGTCATATAGTTCTTTGGTAGGAAAACGGAAAGGCTTAAAACTGGAAACCTTCAGGATAGCTCTTTG
>PKRV01000348.1:1054714-1100779 GCA_003709505.1 Hyphantria cunea
GTGAATGATCCGTTAGCTCGTCAAAAACAAATGTTTCAATCTTTGCACTAGCTTTTACCATGAAATGATCAAGACACGTATTTTGTCTGGTAGGACAATTAATACCCCGCTTCAAACCATGGCTTGCCATCAGATTAAGATATAGTGCAGAATTAGTATTAAGATTATCTGACATAATGTCCAAATTTAAATCACCGGTTAGGATAACTACTTTTTTTGCACTACACGTTTTTATAATATTATCTAATGAATTTATATAGCTAAGAGGATTTTTAAAGCAAGGTGGACGGTATGTGCAAATAATGCTTATGTCATCTGCAATATTCACTACAATACAGTTCCCTTCAGAACATGGGGGCTCAAAAGAACTTGCCTCAAACATATCCCTGACATAAACCACAACGCCATCGCTTTTGTTTAACATTACATTGGATCTAAACGTTCTGTAGTTATTTATGTTTGGCGGTAAGAATTGGTCATTCGTCCAACATTCTGTCAAAACAATTACGTCCACAGGTTTAGTAAATTTCAAGAGGAACATAAGAAAAAAAAACCAATTAAACCAAGTAGCATGCAATTGGAGAGGCCTACGTCCAGCAGTGGTGCGATAAGGGAACTGCCTCGGTGGCGCAATGGTAGCGTATGCGACTGCTGTCCATGAGGCCTCGGGTTAGAAACCTGGGTCAGACCAAATGTTTGTATGATCTGCAAATATTTTAAATCTGCAAATATTTTTTTCGGAGTTTGGTTGTTTTCTATGTAAAATATGTATGTATTTACAAAAAAAAGTTTTTATGAATTTATAACACTTGTCTAGTACCCATAATACAAGCTCTACTTAGTTTGGGACTAGATGGCGTTGTGTGTTAGATGTCCGAAATATTTATTATTTAATATTATATAATGGTGACGAAACAATTTGTATAATATTGTTATTGACACAGACAAAATAATAATGATAATAAATAATAATAATAAAATAATCTTTTTTTCTCTGTCACACAGAATATTTACCAATCAATTTGCAATTGCTCCGTCTTAAATTAGATACCTGTTTAATTAGTTAAACTGTGCGGAAGACTGGTATCTGTACTAGGAAGACCTGTATGACAGATTTTCCCAGCCTCTCCAAGTCTAGATATATTACAAGCTTACAAGATTGAGAGATAAGTAAAGTACAGTTGTGTGTGTGTGCGGGTGGGTGTGTGTGTATGTGTGTGTGTGTGTGTGTGTGTGGTTGTGTGTGTGTATGTGTGTTTATGTACGGATTTCAAGATTAAGAAGAAGTATATTTATGAGGGAACAAAAAGTAAGCACTCTGTTTCCCCATAGCTGAGAGACTTAAGCCAATCAGAGAGATTTCTTTTGCAGTTATATTTTGTCTGTGCATAAATATGCAATTTCCCGTTATTGTAAGGAAGTTATTTTAAAGAAACCTTCCCATGAACGCAAAGAATTTGTCCGCAAACTTAGCAGATATCAAATTCTCAGTTGTAACGCAAACCCTGATTTAGGCGTTTCTTAGGGCGCATGGGATCGTAAACGATATGAGAATGCTGCCTACTAAGGCAGCAACACTACACTAGTAGTGTTTAGGATGTACAGTTGGCGCACCGTTAGGACATCTGCAAGTTGGTACAAGTCCTTAGTAGGGTATAAGAAAGGCTGGGAATGGCTCAGCTTACGAACTGCCCTTTGAGCTCTCTCCAGGTTTATTAGGTTTAATTTGCTAGCGTCACCCCACACTGCGCACAATACTACATAGTATTGGCTGACATAAAGGCATATAATCCATTTTAATTACATTTTGATCAGCCACGCTACGCAACCTTTTAAATATAGATATCAGTTTACGAGTTCTAGATGTAAGCAGATCTAAATGTTGTTTGAAACTCTATAAACTATCTACCATTACGCCGAGATATTTTATAGCAAAAGTACTATCTAGATAAATACAGGAGGATACAAGTATGTGCTGTGATAGAAAAAGGTTCAAGCAGATTCAGTGGAATCTTTTTCATTGCAAAAGGCATATATTTAGTCTTAGTTATGTTTAGTGTCAAAACATTATTTCTTAGCCAAGAACACATCGCACTAAATCCCACTTGAGCAAGTTTCTAGGTCTCCTTCCAAGTATCCGCATCAAAGATTAAAGCAGTGTCATGAGCGACTGTTACAGTTTTGCCATTTTGAAGTTGAAGATTACAGAGATCGTTAAGATAGGAGAGGAAAAGAGTCGGCCTCAGCACACTACCTTGCGGTACACCAACTGTTACGGGAAGATCATCACTGATCACCTCATCCACTTTTACCCTTTGGTGTCTATTATTTAGATAGTCGGCAAACAACCTATGCTGTGTATCCCGTATACCCAATCTATCCAGTTTGTCCAGTATGAATAGCGCAGAGACCGTGTCAAAAGCTTTAGCGAGATATAGAAATATTGTAATAACTTTTTCTTTTCTTCAAGTCTGTCCACTACGTAATCTATCAGATCATGTACAGCATCAGCTGTGGAAGTGCCTCATCGGAAATCATACTGTAATCTTGACAACAAGCCTTTGGCTTCAAGGTATTCAATCAGCCGTTTGTTAACTAATATTTCTGCTATTTTAGATAGAGTAAGAAGAATTGAAATAGGCCTATAATTATTGATATAGGCTCTGTCACCATTTTTGTAAATAGGAATCACTTCAGCAAGTTTAAATTCTTTAGGAAAGATACTGTACTGAACATCAGATTAAAAATATATGATAATGGGGGCACCAAGATATAGTGGTATCGTTTTAGGAAAACACCAGAGATATTTTCCCGTACAGTTATAGTAATCTTTTTTAAATTTAGTATGAGGCTGGGAACTTCTAGTTGGAAGGTCGGTGACAAAACAAATGAGAAAGGCTGGAAGTGAAGGTTTGAAGTGGTAGGTAAGTTACTAGTTAGGCTATTTTCGGTTATCTTCAAATTACTACCTATTGAAGTAAAGAATCGATTTATATTATTGAACGAAGAAATAGGGTTCACGGGTCACAATAGTTTAGAGGCTGGATAAGATTTTTTGACACAGTGAGCAACTTTGTTAACAGTCTCCCATGATTATATTAATAAATTATAATAAATATGTTCAGACATTTTAACACACAACGCTATCTAGTCCCAAACAAAGCAGAGCTTGTACTCTGGGTACTAGATAACTGATATTAATACTTATATACTTTTTTTTGTAAATAGATACATATTATACATAGAAAACACCGAAATAAATATTTGCAGATTATACAAACAATTGGCCCGACTCAGGAATCGAACCTGAGACCTCTTGCACAGCAGTCGCATTCGCTACCTCTGCGCCACAGAGGCAGTAATTTCTTGTTGTTAGTCTTAGCTGCAGAATTCAACAAGTTACTTTCGTAATCTCTTCTCACCTTTTTCAGTAACAAATTGCAGAAATTACGGTACCGTGAGTAAGTGACTCTTATAATCTCATTGGTTGGATTTTTTCTTTACTTTGTTATGTAATTTGTCTTGGTTTTTCATACATTTTAGCAGTCCTTTGGCTTTTGAATTAGTCTGCGATTTAGAACGGTGATGATTGTTGTGTTAGAATCTATCAGGGAGCCAGCAATATTAGAGGTAAATGCAGAAGTAGCCACAGAAGCATCAGTGGAAGTGTATATGGAATCGAAACACATACCTACTGTTAATATCGAAATATAACTTTTCGTAATTGATTTTCTTTACTGAGAAATACCTCATTTGTGAGACTGAGCGCTTTATTATACTAAACACACAATCATGATCAGTCACGGAAGTTTCGGCAACATAACAATAAGCAGATAAAGTGGTTCTTAGCATAATGTGGTCCAAACAAGTTCTGCCGTGTGTAGGTAATTGATGAGCTGGTAAAATACAATGAGAGGCAAGTAGATTTAAATATGTTGAGGAATTAGGATCAGAGTTATTTGGCATTATGTTCACATCAATATCTCCTAAAATAATAAAATGGCAATAAGTTTTTATAACCTGGGGGACGGTATATTGAAATAACTGTCACGTTATTGTCAACTTTTATCATTATGCAGTTTACATCTTGTAAAGTTGGCTGTATGACGGTCAACCTCATAGACTGTTTGAAATAAACAACTACGCCTTCGTTTTGAGTTAGGTTATTAGCACTCTGAATATAACTATAACCATCTATAGATAGTATGTAATCGGTGTGACGTAACCAACACTCAGTAACCACAATAATATCCCAATCTGTGTTCGACCTCTGAAGGAGTGTTAACAGACCTGGAAGATTTCTATGTATACTACGTATATTTTGGTGGACAACTTTCAAGGACATATCTGGGGAGTCAATCAAACTAGGGCAATCATCTATTTTGCAAAATGGTGATTGAGCAACCTGAAAGATGTCAAGAAGGTCGTTTATTACGTTAACGTTATCGATTGTTGATAAAAGTATATATCAGTAATTGAATACCAGTGTAGTAGGATAGCACTACATCGTTGCTTACCACAATGTGGCTAACGATTGTGTTTAAATAAATGGAGAAAAATTACATTGCGTATTTAAATAAATGTACTATATGTATATTGTAGAAATGTGTGCTAATTGCATCGCTCATTCAATTTAGTATTTGTGAGCGGTGGTAGTAGCTTACCATCACTGGGCCCATCTAAACGCCTCCGTTCCTGCCTAAGACAAGTGCCTGCCTATCACAGTTAGTAAGTTTGACCTACGGAGGTGGAATGAAATTATAGTGGCGCCTAGTTTGCCACCCCGAATAAAAGTTAACATTTGTTTATAGTAAATATATTTTACATACATATGTTCTCGGCATCGTACTTTGACCAGAAACTTCAAAGCACCTGAGCATTATTTGTACAACGCAGTTAAACGTTTCTACACATAAATGTCTCGTAGCAGTCCCGGGAGCATTGTAACTCGTAACGTTGTAGTGCGGCTACGACGTCAACTACGAATATGCTACGCAGGTGTATGGTGTTCAAACTGGTGGTAATATACGATGTTTGTTCAAGTTAAACAATGTATATTACGATGGTTTTTTTCAGATCTTAAAGAAACATTTAGCGTTTACATTTTGTATATGTAGGTATTATTGCAAAGTAATTATTTAGAAGGTTTTACTGGCAATTATCCAATAAGAAGGTTGGGCTGTGTTAAGAAATATGGACGTAAAGTATTGAAGGCTCATTAATTATGTAATATATTTTAGCTTTTAGCCGAATCATCAACTTCAATGCTTCCAAACCCGAATAATTTGTAATAAGCTGTATCTTCACCTCTTATTATTTCACCTGGGAGCGTAATAACGGTTAAAACTCAATTAACGGTGAAATAACATGTTTAAGTTTAGATTGAATCAATTAACTCAATTGAAGCAATAAATTGCAATTTAATAATAAATGTTCATAAACAGTATGATAAAACCGCGCGCTTAAACCGAGAACCTTCACGTTTTTTAATCGGCTAAGCTTATGCAAAGTAAACATTCTTGACAAATTAATTTAACAACAAGGACCAACGAAAAGTATTGTAAGTCTTAAAAAACCTTCAAAACATATGATATTATTATTTTATTCTTTATTTTATTTTATTTTAGGTTTCTGTTCTTCATACGAAATAAAGGAACGCTATTGTCCGTCTTTCTGTCTGTCTGTAAAGACCCTTTTTCGCAATAACGCGTGCAGGTATCAAGCTGATATCAATCACTCAAGTGCACTATCTCTTGAATCTTGGTGAAAAAATTAAACTTCTAATCCAAGGCAATCAAAAGATACAGTCGTTTATAAAGCTTTTATTTCTTTTTGAGGCACGGAACCCTAAAAATATATATTTCCTTTTTTTGCCAGTTGTCTCTTACAGCTTATCGGACTGGAAATGGAACGGCTAGACCGATACATGATAATCATGAGGTGCAATTATATCTATCAAGGTGCAATTATATGGAATGCCGTTGCGTCCCCTGCGTATTTTTTGTAACCTATAGGTTTCGTAAAAAAGTAAAAATTCTAGTTTGAACCTGGTTTCGTGCAACGATAATTTTTTGTCCTTCGTAACTGGCTACAAGCTCTCGTTTCAAAGACAACCTAAAATATTAAAACGTGTCACTGTTTTAGTTGTCTCAGATAAGATGAGGTCACTCAGTCTCTTCATTCGCGTAGTCATTTCTACAGACCTTGACGTCTCTACGTACATAGAGACGTAGAGACGGAGGTTGCTTCAGTTTACCCCAATATGCAAACTGGGTCAAGACTCTATACACGTGGTGCTGTTACTAGACACGCTCAATATAAAGTCGTCCGCTAAATGTTGAGTCGCGACAGAAATAGCTTCTCGTTCATAACTGAACTCGCATTATACTAATCCTTAGGTTAACACTGAAAAACTATGGGTAATGATATAATAACTATTTTTGAGGTAATTAACACGATCGTTTATTTAAAGGTATTGCATATCTCTGATTTACCTGACCTACCTGATTTCGACCAGGTTGCACTGGCCGTGGCCTCAGGCTGACTGTCGCATTAAAACCCGTAAAAATAGTTATAATATCATAAAATGCGAAAAAAATTACTTATATTTCAACTTCATCGGGAACCTGAATTCGTAAATTATAATAAACTAGCAGCTCGCCCCGGCTTTGCACGGGTAGACATTGGTATTTATGAAAAAATGACAATATTATAAATTTTAAGACGCTTAAGCAAACTTTCCAATATTTTAAAACTTTCTTAGATCACTTCACCAAACCTTGAAGTTTTTATGCAAACCCCTAAATTTTTGCAAATGTTATTATATAGCCCATTTTACTCGAAACTGACTTAGCTTTCTAATGATAAAAGAATTTTTCAAATCGGTTCAGTAGTTTCGGAGTCTATTACATGCAAACAATCAATGCTTTCCTCTTTATAATGTTAAAATAAGTATAGATGACACACCTCCTGCGGATTTAATCTTCCCCTAAATTATATTTATTTTCTAAGCAAACGAATGCGTGTTTAAAAGCCAGACAGTCAACACAGACAGAGTCAAACGACAGTAGGTAGAGTCGATCACGTTGTCCCGTGTACTCCTTCTCTACATTATTCAGTGCTGCCTACGACTGTTGTAACAAATCTAGATAGCAATACTTTATGACAGTGATGACATATTATGAACTCTTGCTCTACGACGCTATCTATTTATAACGAGGATGACATATGTATACAGTAAGTACAGTAAAAAAAAATTTACTTATCCTTATTTCTAACCTCGTGTCATAAATATGAATTTACGTTTGACTATTGTTGTTCCTCTTTACAACTTAGCTGGTAATGGGACTATTAAAAAAATGTGATGATATACTTAAATCTACAAATAAAATGTCCTTGACATATGCATATTTAATATCTGTTCGGGATGACCAAATTCTAGCTATAAGAAGGAAAATTGTAGGCAATAGAAGCAATAGCTACTTGTATTTGACTGCCTCAATGATTCATAGCCCAAAGAGGCGCTTTGCACTCGGTGATTAGAAGCGAGATCTCCGTGATTCAGAGGTCACGTTAAGCAGTCGGTACCGGTTGTTATCATAGGATAACAGTCGTGAAGCTTAGTTGAAGGCCTTCGGGCGGCTTAAAGACATCCAACGGCAAGATTACGTGGCCACAACGTAGTCTTAGCAGTCCCCAACCCGCCATTGGCCAGCGTGGGGACGTAAGGCCTCAACCCTATCCTAAGAAGAGACCCTAGCCCAGCAGTGGGACATTATGGGTTGTTGATGATTGGTGCAGTGGCAGCGTATGCGACCGCTGTGCTTGAAATCTTTGGTTCGATTCCTGAGTAGGACCAAATGTTTTTATGATTTAAATATTTGTTTTGGAGTTTTATCTTTTCTATTTATAATATGTATGTATTTACGATAAAAAGTATAAATATATTTTTATAAGTTGTCTAGTATCCATAATAGCCATAATAATTTGGGACAAGATGACGTTGTATTTTAGGTGTACGAAACATTTATTATTTATATTAGAGGTCATTCCATGTGATGGGCTCACAGACCATTTTTTTTTAACTGAACAATCTACTTTGATAGAGTTTCAAGAAGAAGATAAAGGAATACTCTATGGGCCAGGCATCGCCTACTGAGGGTAAGTTGAGATTTTCATAGTAAAAGCATTGAAACGCGTTTTTTTCAAAGCTGGGTTTCTTCAAACTTTCCTCCATTGTATCTTAAAAACGTGCATATAAACACATGGAATGAAGTGCTGACAATCAAATATTCCCAAAATGCCGATTTTTTTATAGCAAAAACAAAAAAAGACGCAAAATTCGCATCTTTTTTCCACCAGAAGTAGTATATTCATTTGATGATAGTACATTCCGTGCATCTGAACGCGCCTAAGCTCACAGATTAAAACGCCGCTTACTTTTTATTTGTTTTAGATAAGCCAATAAGCCGGAATCGTGGAGGAAGTGCGAGCTCATTTTTCGAGGCGGAGTTGTTCAGAGTGTTGTAATTTATGTTCTACATCATATTTTTAATTCAAAGTTTATATAAATACTATCAAAATATATGTTAATAAATGATAATAAACTTAATAAAGCTATATCTATTTCCTGGTCGCAAAAAAAAAATCATAAAAAATCCCTAAAAAACAGGCCGTCACATGGGATGACCCTCTTGAAAGGAGCTCTGTAACTCTTGATAACATACCAGGAGCAAAAAAGTATAATATGGATGCCTAACGTATTGTGTATCACTTGTCTGTCCATCCCTGCAGATACATGTATTATATCCCAAATGTAGTATATAATAACTCGACTATAAATCTAAACAAGCCTCCATTTTTTCTGAATTCCTGCGGTGTCAGTATACGAAATGATAACAAAAACAAATGGCATCCATTACATATGAGAAATGTGGCGCACCGGCCAGTTAATAAGGTAATTAATTTCCGCAAGAGGGAGGTGGGGGGGGCAAAACGTCCCTACCTGTTCGGAGTATTTCTGTTGACCCACGGGATACCTAAAAATGTATTATTCACAATTATTTCTGCTCACGGAATAGGTTGGGTAGACGCAAACGAGGAATTAGTAAACGACATGTGACCCGTGGATCATAAACATTCTCCAACTATCGCTAAACTTTCTCAACTTACAGGCTTTTTCCCCCAGCTTCACTCACGTGATATAAGCTTGGTCAAATAACATAGGTATCCCTCAGGAACAGTGATATTTCGAAGAATTCTCAAAGATAGTTCGTTTATTTCGGAATAAAGGTTTTTACGCCTCATTTATTTTTCGAAGTACAAATCTAAATTTGGAGTTTCAAATTAAAAGCAAGGAACCTTCACACTACTCTTTAGATAGCTCGCATTTTATAACAGACAATATTACTAATTTATTATGTAACTCTCACAAATCTATTTTTGTGAAGTGTTAAAATGTAAAGCATAGACAACAGTAGCGTTTCATTGCACTAAAGTCATCATCAGTAACAGCTTTTAACTTAGAGCTCATTTCTTAAAGGCTTGAAAATATGTCGAGCAGCAAAAAGAAAATCATCCACCAGTCCCTCCTTTACTCGAAGCAGTTTTGGAAGCCATTTTGGACGCCCTATAATTTTCTTGTGAATAAAACTAGAAGTCAGATTTTTCAGTTACCAAGCTTACGTTGTTTAATTTTGTCACACAGATTTATTCACCGATCATCTCTTAGGTTCATTTAGCAAACATGGTAGCCCTAAATTTAGAATACAATTAGTATTTATGTATACATCAAGTAAAAACTTTAGTATTTTGCAATTTCGTTCGAGTTTTCTAGATATTCCAATCAAATAAATAGCTTTGTGATCCCGTATAAACATATAGGATTGCTAAGTTATATTAACAGCGATTGAATCAGTGCTCCTGTATACGTAAAATATAATATTTTAATAATTGGTGTATAATAGTAAGCTTGTATAAGGATCAACGGAATGAAAAAGTAAAAATGGGACATGTTTTATGAAGTTGTATTAAAGTTCCGTACTAGGTGGACTGAATTGCCGTGAACGAAAGAACACTAATTATACTAAGCTTGATGCTTTAATTTTCTATTAAGTACAGTTACAGTAATAATAGTAAATGAGAGATAACTGTTTATAAGAATTCACTTTAGCTGTTGATTCACGAGTGAAGTCATAACGCAGAAACTGGATTTTAAGAAATGTCATTGTTGGTATTCAAGAAGTAGAAAGTACTAGAAAGGTAAAAAAGTTCGACAAACTACAAAAGGAAAATAGATGTGTACATACAGTGCGAGCTGCCCTGTAGGACAAAGGTAAATATTTTTTTCAGCCAAATAAAATAGAACCTCTCAATCATTTCAGTACTCTCGAAAATCATAAAATAAGATCTTTTAAACAAAATGGTCCTAATAACTATTATTTTTAAACGAAATACTTTTTTTCAAATTTGTATTACTTACCAAGGTATTTTCAAAGCCTTTTATTTACGTTCCCGCTTTTATCTTTGGAACTCAACCGACGCCATGGCTTCCCCCTGAGGGATGAGAACAAACAAGGTTTGTTATTTAACATAGACGACTTTAGCAATACGCCGAATTCCAATGGTGTTTTATGAAAGGGAAACACATACAACCCCTTATGTTTATTATCTTTCGCAAGCAGACGAGATTTTTACGACATACTAAAGATATAAAATATTCAATTTTTGTTCCTTTTAAAGAGAAACTCTATCCATTATGTAAAAGCTTTTACCAGCTAGTTGGTTATCGTAGTTGTGAAATTTTTAACTTATCATTTAGTAAATTTTTTAAGTGAAAGTAATTAAAATGTATTCGAAATGGTCCATGCAGATCATTTAAATAAAATAGTTTAGGCGTGTAAACATAACAAACTAATCAGCTATCACGTTAAGATAGAAAAGACATATTTTTCAAATGAGGATCCACATACAGCGCAACAGAAATATACTACAGCGCTATTTACCGAAGATGCACTGAACTACAAAGCAGCGTAGTGTATGAAAAAATTACCAATCCTGAATCTCGCAATGAAAGTTCTCGCGCTAATTAACATATTTAGAAAAGAAATATATACATAAGAAAGGTTTTCCAAATATATATTCAATAAAACTTGAAACATTTGTGGTACATAAAGTTAGAGGTTTCCTGACTTACGGACGTTTGCTTTCGGCAATGACATGCTTAAGCTATAATTCCCACTTTCAAACCTATTCATTCAAGTGAATTTACATTTCAATCATTATTTTATTGGGAGAAGTTAAGAGCTCTCGAAGAATAGGTTTGTATTGGGTTTGTACCGAACGTCTCGTGTGAGCTGGTCCCAAACACATGAGCAGGTTCCACACTATTAGTTAGGGTGCTACTATTTGTTGTTAACATTAATAAAAACTCACAAAAATAATTTTAGTTGCTACAAAACCACGAAATCGACTATCTTGTGGTTAATCATTATTGATATTTTTTATTCTTGATAAGATAGCAAAAAGTTATCAATAATTTTGCGCCAACTTCAGTGCACTCTTCACTGCCGGGCGCATACCAAATCTACATCAGAGAAGCTCTTCAATTTTTAATTTAATGTTACGGCTAGCTCCAATCAATGCACAATTATATATATATATTATTTTAAATAATTGCCAATCACACCTACAACCGATATGTTTTGCTTTAAACTTATGATTAAGTTAACTAAATACATACTTGTGTGTATTTTTGGACAGCAGGTGATAAATGGCCTATAAATGGAAACCTCCTTAGTTAAATATAACTTATACTTAATTAAATTTTAAACCCACAGTAATTTAATACACACAGTAATATAAATATTAGATTATATCGTTTGGTAACACGCGTGTTATGAAACCTGGTACATATCGGCAACACTTGTAGAGCCGCAGTACTAGCTCTGATGGTAACCGCAGACCGAATATACCGTATCAAAATTTGAATCCACCAAACCACTACCTACAGTATTACCCAAAGTTTCATATAAACTCGTTCAGTACTTTGCGCGACAGAGAACTCGGAAACTTTTGCATTTATTATATCAGTAGGAACATATTCTAATATGTTATAAGGTATTCTTGTAATATCATATTTCGTTTCATATTTTACCTCGTAAAACTCGTTATATTACATTTGAAGAATACGTCATAGTACTACCGTTGCACCCTTAAATTATATACTTAACATAAACACTATAAAACTCTTATCAAAATGGAGAAAAAAATATTTCACACACAATAACTTAAGTAAAACGATTGAAATGAGTCGTCTCCCAAATTGTAACAGTTTATATTCCCCTTGGCGATCAGCCATTAATTCCATTAGTTTCCTCATAAAAACAAGTCTAAAACACACATTGCATCTATAAAGTGTAATTTACGTCACTAAAGTTAGCCCAAAAAGGTCCATCTAAGTACATCGCCTGATATCGTCAGAAAGTCTATTCACACCTTGACATAAGTCTTGCGTTGGTTTTAAAACGAGATGAGTAACACTGAAACATATACCTGAATAAACACGTTCTCCCTTATAAACATGAATACAACTAGTAAAGTTTTATTTCAAATGACCCAAAGACACATATAAACAGACGTAGGAACAATTGGCTGCAATTGAATTATGTAACTGTCAGTGCAATATGTACATATTACAAGATCAATTAATATTTAATGACCTTTAAAAATAGGCTATACATATAGAAGTTGCTTTCATTAACTCAACATTAGCCAAAAGTTTGGGTGTCATACGAATTTTAAACATCATTAGCACTTCAACTACTATCTAGCCACAATCCCCCTTCCCCCGTCTCCCTCTCCCGTCCAGTCTATTCTAACACTACATCGGTTATCGACAAAGCATTTCAACCGATGCCTTCGTTGGAACTAGTGCCCACCGTTGCAGAACAGTCTCTAAGTTCTATATTGTTGAGAACTATCTTCGATTGCATATTGAACTGCGGCATGGAATTATTGAATACTGTTCTACCGCTCTTGTAATACTTGAACGGTCCGTAAAGTGCTTCCCGGGATTCTTCACTGAATCAATCTGCGACGCTAGTTCCAAACTCTAGACATAGACGCTAGTTCACGGTGTTCACTCCACGCTCCTCACTCGTAAATTGATCACATGTAAGTGGTTGAATTATTGTAAGTAAAGCTACTGTTTTATACTACAGATTACAATGCGTGCATAAATTAGCAGTACAACTATCAACAAATGCTTGATTCTACACTTGTGATGAGTAATTTAAATATTATTTCAGAAAGTTAGTTAAATAAACTAAACTCATGCTTAATTCGAAAGCTGAATTCAATATAGATAATCAAAAAATGCAGAGTGCTTAACATATTAACTTATTTCCAAAATTATGAGTTAAGTAATCGTTCTTAAGGTTTTCATAGCGTTCAACCGATTCCAGACATCAAAAATAAATATATGGGGAGGTGTATGTCCAACAGTGGACTTTTTTCAAATGAAATGATGACGATTAATTCCAAAAACTAGTTAAACTTCTGTAAGGCCTTATAAATTTCAATAGTGTTCTATTAGTGTATTCACTGTACCTATAGTGTCATCCCCGACACACATTCAATTAGGGTAAATGTAACATGCGTTTATGTACAAACAGAGTGTCGCTCGTGATAGTAGCGACATCTGACAGTTAACTATCTAACGATAATTAATTAAACAAACGGACCGATTAAATATAATCATCTGGCCTGTTTGTCTAGGTTTAGCTGCTCAGATTGTTAAACCAGAGGTCGTAGATTCGATTTCCACCCAGGACAAATATCGTGTGATTAGCAGTTCACTGTGTCTGGCTGTAATTTATCTATAACATGTCACAAATATATAAGTTTGTTTGTCAGCAGTCTGGCTAATGTAGTACGGGCTCTGCCTAGTTTGGGATCAGACTACCGTATGTGAGGTGTGAGGAGTTGTTAGTATTCTTTCTAAGTAAGTCTTTTTTTATATGATACAGGCTCTACACAGTTAGAAACCAGGCAGCAGGCCGTGCGAGACGTGTCAAGTTATTATTAATGGAATATTTTCTAATCCCTCTATTTTTTTTTTATATTTCGATATTATTCCCTAATCCCCCATGCATAGAATGTAAAATTCCGTTTTATTAATAAAATTAAGAGTACCTTAATATGAAACGGTGTGAAACAGCGCTTGCGCTGTGTTTCGCCGAGAGGACGCCGGAGGCCCATCCCCTACCTCCATCTCCCAAAGGAAGGCGATACGTCTGCTTGTTTGCTGCCTAATTCAATAAAAAAATTGAAAATAAAGGATTCGTAAGCCGTTCCAATATGTATTCAAATATACTGGGCTTAGTTTTGATACATCATCAACGAAATTAATAATATTCTTTACTATTCCTAATATTCAAAATTTGAGCATAACATATAATTTACTAATAGCCACAAAAATCACATGAGAACAAAGAAAGAACAATACACAAATATCCTGCCAAGTGCGTATCAGATTCACGCGCCGAGGGTTCCGTCTGAGCCTGTAGGTGTATTATATTATGGGGAACAAGAGTCATGTCTCTTCAACACAAAGGGAGGATCCACTAACCAGGCGAGGTGATCATGGTGGGCTACTGCCCAACGGTCGATGTTGAGATGTTGTATATATACTAATCGGCGCGAGAGCTTTTATTGGGCGATTTCTTAGTTTCCTACGTAACTCCGTAATGCGACGTATCTTTGGTGGAAGGCGCTGCAGTGTATTTATGTTGTTGCTTTGTATGTGAAAGTCGCCACATCACCCCCCTCCAAGACCGGAGGTCGATTGATGAGTTAACTGTCTGAGCTCTGTTGCCGAGCATGCCAGCGCCAGGAGTGGGTAGTTCCAGTGAGTCGGAATCGAGTGCCGCAAGTTCCAGTGAGTTGGAACTGAATGCGGCTACTCCCAGAGAATGGGGTGAGTAGTCCCAGTAAGTCGGGATAGCTTGCGATGAGCAAAACAAACAAACAAACAACAACCCATAATGTCCCACTGCTGGGCTCGGGTCTCCTCTCAGGAGAGGGTTAAGGCCATACGCGATGAGCAATGCTGCGGTGAAATCCCAGTAAGTTGAGGCGGTTGCTGCGTAGTGGCTGGCTGCTGCGTAGACGAGAGAGAGATGCTCTGCTTACGTGGACCGTAGGTGCACGTGCTATGCCTACACGCTGATGAAGCCGTAGGGGTAAACCAAGCTGAAGCGGTTGCCTAATAGATGACAATTATGTAGATGTTGATTCTGCAAGTTGTTTTATAAGGTACTGCTTTACTTTTATCTTAAAAGAAAAAGGCAGGAAATTTCTCAGGCGATAAAGCACCCGAAGAGTACCAGTGACTCTCTGGCACTGGTTTGTAACTTGCTTACGTCAGCTTAATGTGCAATCTAGGTGTAAGCCGAGATCCTTCACAGTCTCGCATATAGGTATAGTCGTTGCATTAAAAATTATCGCCGGAAGAGTTTCGGTGTCTATTCTGCCCATCAGTCGAGGACTTCCAACTATAATGGTCTGACATTTTAATGGGTTTACTGTCAAGCCGAACCTTTTGGACCATGTATTAATCGATTCTAGGTCTATGTTAACCATATCTATTGCTAGCGAGTATAGCACTTCCGGTGAGATCATAAGATGGGAAAGGATAGATAGGAGGATATCGTGATTGGCGGTGTTGAAGGCATTGGAGAAGTCGATCAACACCAGAACAGTGACCTTTGTGTCCTCCATACCCGCCCTAACATCGCCAGTCACTTTGAGAAGTGTGGAAGTATTGCTGTGGCCAGGTGAAACCGGATTGTAACGGGCTCAGGAGGCTATTTTCATAAATGAATTTAGAAAATTGTTTAAGCACGCACGATTCTAGAACCTTGGAGAGGAAAGGGAGAATAGAAATTGGTTTTAAGTGGTTGGGGAGAGTGGGATTTGCCTAAGATATGATTTATCATTTTATGATAGAAAATCGGTACCAAGCTTAAACAACTAGTCTTCTAAAAGCAAAAGTATAGTTGTTTCTTTAGCCAAATTTGAATCTAGATTAAATTTCCTGACTCAGCAATATTTATCGCCAACGCAGTAAGTGTACCTCTGTAGTCTTCCATTATAAATGATCTATGACATCTGTAACCGTGTTTACTTACTGTTTGAGAAGACTTAACGGCATTTTAATACATTTACTGTCAGTCTCGGTAGCCCCGGTAAGCTCTTAGGGAAATTAAAATTGTTCGGATTTCTTCGGCCCGCTTCGGTATTTCGCTCTGCTTACTAATTATATTACTTGGAGGGGCAGTATTACTGTGACACTTAAAAATCCAATTCTTTTCTATTTCACAGTTAGGAAAATGGCTATTACTATTTGCAATAATGAATTATATATTTTGGAAATCTATCTTTTTACGTTAGGCGTTATAATATAGAATTAGGATCTGACTGTAGCTTGTGTTTCAACAAGATAAAAAACTACTAGATACTTGACAGCCAGATACTGATGTTTATTTTAAAAACAAAGTTATGTCCGTTATCACTCAGTATGCGTGATTGAACCGAAACGAACACTTAAAGCTTCTAACTCTAATTGCATATAGCCCAGACTCTAACTACATATATATGAAGTGCGGTGGTTTTTTTTTTATGAAATACCAAATTACACTATACACATTTTAATTTAATAAGGTTAAATCCAACAAATTTGAGTTACCATTAGCTGCTACAGTGAGATAATAAGGTATAGGTACTTTGGTTTGGGTGACTTAAATGCATTATTGAAACGAAAGGTAATAAACGGCACAATATAAAATTCTTAATAGATATTAAAAGAATGGAATGATGGATGAATGCTTAATTAAGAGGCATTTAACTGATAAGTATTGTCAAAACAATTTTTGTCATAGCAATGCCATTTTATCTCATTATACAGGTACGAAGTTAACACAAGATGAAGTGACGCGCGTGACACACGGTACAGCGGCGAGTTAACCTCAGCGACAGCGGCGTGAGCACTTTGTGCAAATGCTATGTATGGCCCATTCATACTACGTACGCATGAAGACATAAGATAGTATTGCGCCGTTGCACAGCTTCACAATAAATCCTGCATGTTAACAATTTACAATTGTTTACATTTTTTAGTTTTACATAAAGAAGGAGTACTATAATCGATTCTAACATCACATTATAATAAAATACTTACTACTTTATGAATACTGTCTACTGTATTTTTATTATTTTGAGTACAAAGTATATTCATAGTATTTTAAAGATTATTAGTTCAGCAGCAGATTATCTTCCACGACGGAGCTCCTGTCCGATACTAATGCTGAATCACCATAAGGCAACAAGATTTATGCCATTATCTAAAATTACTATTATCTTGCCATTGTCTTGTTCAGGTAATATATAATCATAACCAAATTAAATATATGACCAATCAAAACACAGTAAATAGTAAAATCATCAGCAATACCGTTACTTTGGAATTGGTATCACCGACTTATATTCAATTTATTAGGAATTTCAAAGAGGCAAATTGTCACACTTTACAAGTATTATCCGTTTGATCTGACGCGAGATATAAAACGAGTCCAAAGTTCATTGTCAGATATCCCGCGACTTCGGCAAAACCCTTTATCTGTAAAGGGTTAAGCGGCTTTTACTTTGGATATACTATATATTTAAGGTCGTCCATTGCAAAGTTTAAGAAGATAGAAGCTATTGTGAACTTTTTAAAAGGAATTGTTTGAAAATAATTTTGAAAAAAAGATATTAAAGTTTCACACGATATATAGCAGTCATTAATGTCAATCGGACACTTTAGCAATCCGATCGAAGAGTATTTCAAGCAGCGTACACGAACTCAGCGGGAGCGGGGCGAGAGCGGTAGCAGACGGGGAATCCACGCGTTCAAATGTATAAACTTATAAGGGAGTGTTCACGGACACAGCGAAGCGTGGAGCGGACACAGTACAGTCTACGAGCGGTTCGGACCAGTGTATCGGTGTCAAATAGGGATAGGGATAAAATAGCAATCACCTGTGTAGCAGGTATAGCTAATTTTAATAATTAAAACCGGTAGTGAACTAAAATAGCCCTATCACTTAAATCTTTTCCATTCAGAGAACTAAATCAAAAAACACGTGAAGTTTTAATTACAATTCCTAGCTTTTGAGTTTTTTGCATTTAAAAAGTGTTTAAATGCAAAAACATGTAACTATAAAATACTGGGAGTGAAAAATATGACTCATCTTAGGAAAAAAAGAATTAATTTGGAAATCGTTGGGTAAATTACTGTTTTAGTTAAATTTCTTAATAATAATGTCTTGTAAACAATCAATGTCCAAACGCAGCAGAACATCTGGTTCCATTAATATTTGTCACCAAGTTTATTTTAATAAATCTATTTAAATATATGAATGCAAATATTAAGTAACAGTTTCTTTTTTTCAAAATATTGTGTAAGTTCTACTCTTTCATATAAAACTAAGCTTTATAAATAAGATTTAAAATGCACACAAAAAAGCTCTTTGCGAAAGTTTGACTCCTAAATTGAATTCCTTCGGAGAAACGCTACAAGCTTTAGGACGAGTCGCTTCGATGCTAATGCCGTTAGAAATACTTGGGCGAGCTGCAGGTCTTACTCGCCAACTTACTGCACAGTAAGTTGGCAGCTACAGCACATGAATAACATCGCTTTGAAGCGTCTTACTAGCAGTTCAACTCGTATACTGCTTGAAAAACAGCACCTATATAAATAGTTTTCGCTTATTACACATCAGGTGCCATAAAAGGCTAATGTTGCGAACGAAAATACTCAGTCCAAATTAATTTTCCATTACATACTTAATATTAAAATATTAAGTGTCATGGAAAAAGTTAAAGACTATTATTCTTCTACTATCCTCCTGCCTCTAAATACTGAAATAGGTTAGGTGAAACATTTCAATGAAGATGATCAGCAAGTCTAATTTAAACACTTTTAGATCCAAAATGGATTAAGTAAAGTTTATTTGACATCATGTCCTAATCACTCTGTATACATATTGGCTTCAATAATTTTGGTAGGCCTTACAGATTTAGAATTGCAATTGAAGTTTAAATTAAATTTTGCACGTTAGTTCTTCACATATGCATATGACATAGCCTTTTTTAACCACAATGATCTTTATTTCTCCTGCGCCGTAAAATACAAATCAATAGATATTTTTAGAGTTATGTTAGATTATGATAATATTGGAGTGATTTTCTGACATTTTCTTCTGTGCTAGTTAAAAACATTACTATATTTATTTATTTTACATAACTACCCAAAAATTAAATAAATGCTTTCAGAATGTTTATTCGTGTTTTTGTGAACTTTTGTGAACTGTACTTGAACAGACTTTTATCTTACACAAATTTAAAGAATAATGACAACAGAGAGAAACAAAATATGTACTTTTATAGTGACCTCCTTCTTTGGATACTGTTCTGTACCAAACCCAACACTTGTAGTAATCATACAATTCTTTTGCCAGTTGTGACTTTAACAAGTAACTAAACAAGTAAAGATAACAACAACAACAACAAGTAAAGATAAACACGCTACATTTTTATTTAATCTTTCTTAAGGAAACTTAAAAAATAAAATTTACTGAATGATTTTACCAATTACTCTCATTTTCAAACTACTTTTATTCTTGGAAGAAAACTATACAGCTCACCCGTTCTGCATTCCCATATTAAACATTGCGCTGGTTAATTATCTGTGTATATTTAAATACCGATCTTAAATAAGTGTCATGATCAGATAGACATGAAACAGATTAACCAGATAATAATAGATTCACTCACTGAGTAACGTGTGCCATTAAATATAAGCTATTTGGGATTTTGGCGTAGTAGCTGATGTTGTGAAATATTTTTATCAAATTCAAATTGTGAACGTATAGCTACAAATCGTGGTAGCAGCGAGCCGTCTGCGGCCATTAGGCGAGTTGGATTCAATTTATTTATAACATAATACTTCGAAAACAGACTCTTCTTATCTCTTAAAAATATATTCAAGTATGGAACTTATTTCATAACGAGCTCCTGGCACTTTAATACATTAGAAGTAATGGAATTATAAAACAGTGTTGTAAAATATACAGTAATTGACACGCAGTCTTCACCACCAAGAGGGCATCTCTGAAGCTTGCACATGTGTCATCAACAACAACCCATAATGTCCCACTGCTGGGCTCGGGTCTCCCCCATACGTCTCCGCGCTGGCCAAGTGCGGGTTGGGGACTGGCAAGACCACGTAGTGGCTACGGCTTACTTAGCACTACTATTCTTTTTTGATGCTCGGCAGTATATCAAGAACCGATGTATTTAAATGTTCGTAATGTGATGATGACCGTGTTTTATCAGAATACTTATTTGGTAAAAGAAAAGTTCAAAAAGAAAATTGTTAGTTATTCTGACACTGCAAGAAGCAGCTAATCCAACTCCTACAACAAGTTGCATCTCTGATTAAACTTTCCTCCGAGTGAGTGTCGAGGATCAACTTCCAACGTTTCTCAGCGCTTGTAAAGTTTTTATACCACAGCTTCATTGAAACTCTTCTGAGAGTCGATGGGAGATGTCCGTGATCCCGTGTGAAGTCGTATTCACCTATCGATGGCTAGTTTTCGCTGCCCGACGCTGTCCAAATCAAATTATTGCAGCACCTGACACCAATCTATGTTCGTTCACTCGCGTGACATTACGAGCAGTTACTCTTTTGCGATAATCAATCATGTGTAGCGTACATTGCAGGCTTGGAATTTACACATGGGACCTAATCTCATTCCGAGCAGACTGTGGATTGTAAAAGTCACGTTGCGACGACCATGTGATACAGGGTTGCAAATGTAATCGACTAGGAATAGCGCACAGTCTCGTGACATGGACAAACGGAGCAGAATCAAAATAATAATCCGGTTAACGCCAGGATTTACTCGTGAATAAACTATTCAAACATCAGTCAAACAACTGTTTTTACGACCCGAATTGTTTTAGATTGTTTAGTACGATTTATTACTGTACAGTTCTTGGAAGCGTGCCACTGCTACACAGTGTTACATTGTGTGTGTGCCGGCTGGTTTTGTCGTTAGTGTATTGTGAATAATAGCTTTACAAAATCACATGAATAGTTTTTGGTTCAAAATAAAAATAATTATGTATATGTATATATATATATATATATATATAATAAAACAGATATTTTTTTAATCTTTATTTAGGGAGCTTAGCCACAATTTTGATTAATCTGAAACAGATTTCTTACTCATTTATAGTCTAAATAGTCTAATTAAACTGTTTTGTTTCTGTGATGAACCTCCCCATAGTAGTATAAACTAAACTTAACTGATTTGTGTATTAGCATTAACTAATGGGTGCATTCCTTACTTACTGACTTTTTTTATTTAAAAATATAACTCTTTACAAACAGGATCTTCACTTTGTAGATAATAAATATGACACAACAGGTCCAGGCTCTTTGCACTGTAGAGGCACCTCGCTCTGACCATCTCGGACACACTCTGGGAACATAACGAGAAAGCGAAGAGCGAAGTGTCAGAAAGCATTTCCTACATCAGTTACAACATCTACGCGATAAATGTCTCAGGCAGGCGCTGAGCAGACGCGTTGGGACCGCGCACCTTTTATTTATCTTTAATTTCTTTCGCCGCCCGTGTATGTGAAAAAATAACATAATAATATTTGTTCAAATGATTACGAACTTAAGCTCTTCCAAAATATTTAGGAAACTTATATAATAATATTAAAAACTTCCAGTGCAAAGTTAAAAAGCTATTTTTTGTACACAGTAATAGTAATATTATATAGTAGTAATAACAAACAATTTCTATAGAAAAGTTATATTTGATAAATGAAGTAAAAATAAGTTGAAAAAGACTATGAAACCTATGCTGATTAATAAAGCCTATAATAAAATTTATAATTACGGCCAGCTTGACAGGGGCGGTACTACCCTCGCACATAAGACCACCGTAAATTTACGTGTTTCGTTGATGAGTGCTCTAACGGAGGCCCCGTGATGCAGAATCGTCTCAATAGGGTGCCATAGTATGGGTTACCGTGCTGCATTGTCTGTATTCACAATGAGTGTGGTGACCACCGCTCTTGGATTCTGTGTATGCTTTCCATCTGGTAGAGTCATTTTGGCAGGGCAAACATAAAGAGACGTAGAGGATAAGAGCGCGTGGACGTAGTGTATTCTACGCAGTGTCTCTCTGGCGGTCTTCTACATTATTTCGTTTTGTTAACTTTTATTTTGCTTGTTAATACTGTTAAATTCTACATTTTAACTTGCTTTTGCTTTGACATTCGTATTAGGGATATGATTAGAACTACAAATTTATAATATGTAAATTTATATTCTAGTATTTTTTATATTCTTATTTTACCCTATTAGTCACGTTCTATACATGTATAAACAGCGTAAATCTTAAAATATTTTTTTTATTAAAAACTTTTAAGACATCGTCTCAAATTTTTTGGTCTGTGTATCGCATGTCGCGTGACGGTCGGCCGCGGAGTAGGGATAAAGTGAAAGGCGCTCGTTAGAGCAGCCGGGGCCGATATGGCGGCGTCTATAGTTCCATCAGGTGACCGTGTAGTGTATAACCTAATTTTACTCATTTGTGCCAGTGGTCCTCGCTAATTTGTTTGTTTTTGCCAGTGTTGGATGTAAATCTTGTTATTTATTTTCTTTATTAAATTTATTTATTTGCATGTGAAAAAAGTTTCACTTTTACCGTGGTTTCATAAAACCACACTATCCTTTTTACTTTTTTTATTCTTTTTTTTCTCATAATTCTAGTATGTTTTTTTATATTTAGAAATAAGTTATTGATTTTGCTATTTTACGTTTACAATTGTAAATCTGTTTTTAGTTAAACAGTAACTTATAGAATAAGACTCCATAAGAATGACATTTCGGCCCCGAGCAATTAGAGTCATTCATGTAACGTTTCGAAAGTATCTGAAATGAAAGGTTTGATTTTTAAGTAAAAATACTATTGCTGAATGTGAAACCACGCAAACTTAATGTACTTTGTTTAGATCAAGTTCATTATAAAATATATTAAAGAATTGTATTTAAACTGGAAACGTTAAAAAAAGTGATCTAAACTCATAGATTGAACATAATACACAAGAATTATTAGTATTATAATATTATTTATGGTGATAGTAAATACTCCTGATCATCAAATCATATGGTTTTTGGAGCAAACTTCATTATACGTACAAGCTTTGAAACATGCTCTAGGAACGTATCAGCTAAAGATGACGGCAGTACTTCAAGCTTACATATTGTAATTCAAAACTAGAGCCCTCTTTTGAATATTAGAAGGCTCTCACGCTGACGCGTTACTTGTTGTTACGCAAAGTTGCGTGATAATAACGAGTGACTTTAATTGAGTGCGTGTTTAGAGAAACAGCTGTGAGAAATGCTTCACGCGTCATGTCTGTACTGAAATATGAAAATTCCTTACATTATATAAAGCAAACACGAGTATGTGCCAGAAGGATTTGAGATAGCGTTCGCAAAGACAACCTCTATTCTTGGCACAAACATTTGTAGGTCACGCGAATGTACTTTTCGTTCTTGTTTTGTTCTCACCTCGTCTTACCTGGCTTTTAGTTTTGAATTATTACACTTAAATTTTAATATCAATGCAATAAAGGATTGTTTAGAGAGAGGTGGACAGTGTGAGCCTCCGGCAATATCACTCACAAAATGCAGTGAAATAACTGCTTAGGTAGTGTTTTCCGTGAGGCTATAGATCGAGCCCATCTTTATAGTGAAGCATGGCTTTCTCATGGTTATATAAATGTGTAAAAAGTTTGTCAATAATTAGATGTACACAAATATATACTAAAGAAATGAGCGTAAGTCAGTTAAAAAGTATTAAAGAAACTTTAGCACAGGTTTACATAAAACTAATACAATATTCGAAATCAGTAACCAAGGACATGCTCTTTTATACCGTGTGTTTCAAAACAATTCCACTTATTATGCTATGCAAATATTAAAAATTAAATGACTTGGTTTTTAATGAAGAACTACAGGATGTGATAACATTTATTCTGTAAACGGACACGGAAAATCGTGACTACATACCACATGAATTTACATCCACCATCACCCCAATTGAATGCTATGCAAATTTTCCGACTTTTACTTCAAATCTATTGTAGCAAAAAGTGTCTTCATTTTTGTTTCATTGTTTTTATTCCCGTTGTTTATTAAACAATTTAAGGTAAGTTCTTTATACTAATCTATTCATACAATCCGTAAAATCTGTATTCATAGAACAATTGTGTTAATTTAAATGTGTTCATGTGTAGTACACAAACAAATACACAAAAATATTTCACCACAAACGTATTATCGACTGTCTCTGCTATATTTGTGTATATTTAAATTAATTAACATACCATATGTGTAAGTTTGACACGCATTGTCTTGTTGCATATTGAGCAGACGACAAATGTGTGATTGAATACAAAAATGATTTGTTTCCGTTTCGCCGGATTGCCGCCGGAACGTACCTGTAACTATTCGTTATCTTTTGTTACAACTGTATGATACTTGTCCTTGGAACAACTTATTATGGGTCTGACTACTTTGAATAATTGCTTTTTCACAATGATTGTTCAAGGAGTGAGATTAAATCAGTTACTGGCAGTTCTCGATAGCTGACTGCCAAACCATTAATTCTGTATATTTGTAGTAGTTCGTATATTACTTTTCGTTGAAAAATAAAACTCTATACTTTAGTTTCATATAACTCAAATTCGCATTTTAAAGTACTTAATTGTTTTATTATTTCTACAAAATATAAGGAGAAACAAATACTATCGTAAATTATTGACTCTAACTGTTGGACAAATAAAAATATCTTAATAAACAGCTTTACAAAACAAGTGAATAAGAGAGTGCACGGAAAGCTTGAGGATAGATCCGCTTTACAGCTGCGTTTGTACTTTAGAATGAAAAACGTCTTAAGTTTCGATAACATTATTCGCCATAAGATTTTATATCAATCAAATATTTTATGACTCAAATACTTTCTAAAATTTATGCTTTCTTGCTTGAAAATATCTAAGGTATTATATATATATAGGTGAAGTTTAAAAAGTAAATATTTTTATAAAATGTTTAGGATAAAAACCAAACGTTCTGTTATTAGAGTTTTAAAATTTAAAAACAGAAGAGAGTTATAGATATATCGACAAATATACACAACCAAATTTAAGCATTAGGAATGGCACAAAATGTGATATCTTACATACTTACTGTACTTTAGTGCAGATAGAAAATAATAGACAAAAGATATCCGATTCTATCAAAAATGTATGTTGGCTAGAAAATAGCGAATAAATCAGATGGACAGTAATCTCTGATTATGTACATATATCGTACAATTGATTGTATCATAAAGTGGGCGGTCGTTCCGCCGAACGGGACGGCGAACGACTTTACTGGCCGGCTCATTTAATGTTCGATGTTTGTCGATCTGTTTATAGACACATATAAACCCGACCCCCGTGAATGCGCTGGCAATATTATATTATTGCTCTTATATAAAATGATACTTGCAATCATTTTAAAGGAATATAAAATATGTATAGAAACTTTTAAGAAGTGCTCTTTTCTTCTTCGTTTCGTTAATAGAAATTGTTAAAAATAATTTAACGTTATGCTACTATCGACATTTCGTTTTTTCTTGTCGTTTAGTTGATACTCAGGAATAACGTTTGTTTGTATCCGACTACTCTGAAATCGATTTTTACGATGCTGGATGCTTTGTGTCTTTTGGTGGGTTGATATCGAGAATATACTCATAACAAGTTTAAACCTAACTAAAATGTGAAAAATAAATATCGTAGAAAAAATTGAAAAACAAAACTTTAACGAAGAAAACCGACTTCAAATATAATATTCTAAAACAAAAAATGTATTAAAAATAAAAAAAAATATTACATGTTCGATTGAACAAAAATTAATAATATTATTGGGAACAAAGGCGTGGGGTGCTTTAAAACATATATTTTGTACAATTTAGACGCACCATACATAAGAAATATTTTCGAGAACCGATGTATTTATCGAGCACCCCACGTATTTTTATGCTCATACTTTTTTTTCATACTTTACGAATAATTTTTCTCATTTTTAGTTTTTTTTTTACGTTTGGGCTCATCAAAGTGTGTCTACTCTGCCTGATGCAAAGCATAAGCAGAAGCCAAGAGTGATAGTCACCATACTCATTGTGAATGAAGACTATACAACCATGGTGTCCCACACCATGGCGGCTAATTAATGCTACTGCATCATTGTGCTTTCGGTCTCGCACTCACCAACGAAACGAGACAGCACCACTGCTCTGCTTTAGGTTGATCTTCTGTGAGAGGGTGGGACCGGCAGTGCTGACTCAGACTTATTATTCAAGCGTGTATTTATTATTTTAATTTATATAAATTTTTGTGCAGTTAAATAACAGGTATACCTAATTGTGTAATCTTAAGTGTTTCTGTTTGGCAACTCATGAGACACATTTATACATAAAAGGCTATAGAGCTGTGGTAAAGTCACAGTTGTGCTGGCCCCACGGGTGCATTGGTTTAACCGCACTTCGAAACCTTCAGTGTCTAAGAATTACGTTTAATTCCATCTACTTGGAGAGAGACATAAATTACTGAGCTGTATTTCATAAGGTTTAGAAATTTTCTTGACAGACCGTTTACATTGTCCTAGTCATTTATTTATGAAACCTTAGTAATAAAACTCTTTTTCTCTTAAAAATAAATGCTGTTATGAACCCCCGACGTAAAAAAGGTGTGTTATAAGTTTGCCGTCGATGTCTTTGTGTGTGACTGTCTGTGGTATTATAACTCTTAAACGTAAGGACAGATTTCAATGCAGTTTTTTTCCATTTGGAAGCCAGTTTCCTTGCGATGGTTCTTAACTATTTTTGGTCAATATCGATAAAGCATTGTAAGAGTATCAGATCTTTTCTAAAATGATTTAAGGTATTTTAGGCACGTGATTACTCGATTAAGTGCCTCAAGCATGCCATTGCATGCAATTGTTAAATGATAAATAATTGAAACGTGAATGAAGCTGCGTTGGGAGTGTTTAAATTTTTAATTTATGTCTATGTATTCTGTTCCTATGGGTATACCAAATTGCTGATAAAAAAAGCATGCTAACTGAACAAATACACTGATTTTTACATTTTTGGATTTATTTCTATACATGTAGTAGTGAACTAAAATGTAATACATTTTATTGTATTTTAGTTAACTTTCAAGAAAAGACCAGTCTCGAAATCGTATTTAAATTGTTAGGTTTACATAACACCGCCATCAAGTGGTTACCGGCCCCGCCTCGCCTATGAATAAAACTGCAATAAAATGTTTTGAAGACACGTTCCTTTTGTTTGTTGAGCGCAGATGTTCTCGTCGTGTATAGAGGATCACTGTTGGCGATATAACTGCGCATCCAGTCCGCCTCGCGCAGGCACACCCCACTCTACCAACAGACATGTCCGATAACAAACTATTATAAAACTTGGCTGTTAAAAGCAAAGTCAACATATGATGAAAGTGTACGAATTAACCTCATATTATGTGCACCTACCTCATCTTTCTCTGTATTGTCTAATCGGTCGACTGGCAGAGAATGCCTTAGGCATTAAGTCTGCCGATGCATGTATTTGTGCATAAAGTAATAAAATAAAAATAAAGAAATAAATTAGATGTTTGTTTAAATATTTACTATAACTGATTTGTATGTGTTAAAATAAGCATAGCAACATTTGATTGGTATTAGATATTAGTTATTCATATCTAGTTAGTTGTAAATTCTATTGAAATCACTTCTATTTCCCGAAGGTCAATAATAAGATATGTGGCAACGGCAATTTTGTGCACAAATACAGGAAAATAAGAGTCGGGCCACAGCTGCGGTGGACGTGATCCTATAGAATGGATACAGGCGTCTATTACAAACGCGTAGAAGTCCCGTATCACGTAGCCCGCTGAGGCTACTGCGAATCGTGGCTCGTAACCGATGGAAGCTGCGACAGCCAGTACGGTGCACAATAAGCGGTTACGTTATTTACTGCATATTGTATGAGCGCCGCTTACAGGCACGGAGCGTTCGCTCAGATCCCAGCTGTTTTCGCTTTACACCTTCACACGATAATTTCATGTTACTTATGACTGTTGGCACGTATATTAAGATTGCTCCACTAATATGTAAGCAGAGTAAGTTATGGACCACATTTATATCCTATAATTACTGATTTGAATTTTTGATAGCATAGCAATGTCACCGGATGGTAATTCGTCTATCAAATACGACTCGTTTCACAGAATCTCAGTTCGCAATGAACTGTGAAAAACATTGCAATAACCTTTTATCTTTTAAATGTTTATGACTATTTTATAAGAAATTATTATATGAAATTAAGTTATCCAAATGCACAAGAAGACGGGTCATTTGATGGAATATGCCCAACATCACTCATGGGTTCTGAAACATTTCTTATATATGATGATTATCTGAAACATTTCTTATCTTATAAAATTAAATGTGCACCGAAGTAAGCACCGAAACCTAGACTGAAACTAGAAAACTGACTACACGGTTGGCCTAGTGGTTTCAGTGGTCGCCACACCACTTCCTACTGCGCCAAGTGTTGTGGGTTCAAATCCTACATGGGACAACACTTTGTGTGATCCATAAATTGTTGTTCTAAGTCTGGGTGAACTTTGTGTCCGTTTCATGTATGTTTGTAAAGATCCCCGCAACACAGGAATGCATATTCCTAATGCGAGGGAGTTGTCTTTTTTTAAAAAAAAAAAGATTAGCTTAACATTCGGCGTGACTCCAAATAAAACATCTGCCTTACTTAAATTGCAATTTAAGTAAAATAAAACACAATTTAATACATTTTTGTGGAATAAAAGGCCTCAGCTCAGAAGGGTTAAGACGTGCAATAAAAAAGTAATCAAGTCAGCTTTATTAGCCAGCTTTCATAAATGTTTTACAAAAGATTTTTTTAATACTCAAACAGCACCTAAGAGCATTTTATTTTTATTATAGTCATGTTCGCATTTTTATCCCTTTTAGTATAACCAGTTTAATTAACATATTCACATTTTATACTTTAAGTTCTGATGCCTCTTCGGTCTTAATGTAATCCCTTCGATAAGTATGTTTACAAGCAGTCTGGTAACCACACGTAGGGTCTCACGGCTGTGCTGGGAGGGGTCCGGATGGCGTAAGAAAGCGGTTACCGGATCTCTCCCGTCTCAGGCGCAGAGTGGCACACCGTGTGGTTTTAGTCGGTTCGATTCCGACACACCACCCCGCCGTAAAGTAAGTAAGAAAAAACAAATCAGTCCAGAAATGTCGAAAGGAATATGTTAAAATATATATTGTAATACAATCTATGCTAATTGTATTGCTGTAAGTTTTCCTAGGATAAATAAATAAATAAAATAAATAAATGAATATAGACACATAAAATGATTGCAACAGTCTGGACCCATCAAAAAATCTAATTAAAAACCATGATATTCAATGTGGGTCCCGATTATAGCAATTGTTTTCTAAACTGCCGGACTAGACTTATTTTTCTTCTCTTCACTTTTTATTTGAAATTATTAGTTATTTTAACGAGGTGAGGTTTTTATTTATTACAATTAAAATTTCATTTTATACAATTTTTAGTAACGGAACCGAGCGATTGGAGTCAATAATGTGACGTTTCGAAAGTCCCTGAAAATGCTTACTTCGAATTAAAGCTTGTTGGTATGGCGAACATTTAGGTACTTTGGTTTTTTTAAGAAATAGCTAAAGCTCTAAACAAATCAGATTACAAATGTCTCCATTATGGTACGATCGAATAGTGGTAATAATTAATTGCACCCCAGCACAGACGTTGCGATTCGTATCCGAACTGGTTAGGTTGAAAAACTCTTGTTTTTTGTTTATTACAAGCAGAGCCTTTGCAAATACTATTCATTTTCAAAAGCTGTCCTCTACTCGCTATATAACTCAGGCTTAAATATTTGAAGCTCTAGTCGCCACTGGCATTTATGAGCTAGATAAAATAATATTCGACACGGCGAGATTATTTACAATAGACTGATAGCACACTTAAAATTAAACAACCGAATGAATAAATAAGACAAGACAGATTTCAATTTATCACTTATCATATGAATTATGTTAAATTGGACGAAGTATAGAACTTTTGAAAAAAAATTTTTATCATCAATAAATTAAAGTTAGCCAAAGAACTAAAACAAGTAAGTATGCCGAGTGGTCACAGCGTTTGCGGTTTTCAGAAAATATAAATTTGAAATTCAAAAGCGAAGCCGCAATAAGTTGAAACAGAAACTTTGTATGGGACCAATCTGACGTGGGCGCCCGTTAACGAGGCTAACACAAATAAAAAGCTACTCGAGCCAGAATATTCCGGTTATTACAGCTTTTCGGAGTTTCCGACCGACGGCGGGCATAAACCGCCGCGAGCTCTCACTGAGACCTTTTTTTACATTTTCCCAATCGTTTTACGTTACTTTCTAGTGACCAGCAGTAATATCACTTGGGTTCACATTTGGCTAAAAGTTTGTAATGAAGTTAAGGCACCGTCACAAGATAGAATCTAAAGTAAACGATAAAGAATGCTGAAGTGTTGGTCAAATTATCTTGGTTTTGTTCTGTGAGGACAAGTGGGTAGGTCACGCCAGTTCGAACGAGGGAAAACACCAACTCGTATCAGTTTGTGCTGCGAACATTGTAATGGACAAGATTTACTACTTTGTTAGGACGTTGCTGACAATTTCCACAGTTTATTCTGGCTATCTTTCTTTGATATATGGATAATTTTCGGAATCGCTCTATGTAAACAGGGTGAAAGAGCTAAGCCTTGTAAATCGAATTCAAGTAAAAGAAAACACTTAGCGTGACTAAAGTGTATGATATGTGCCTACGTCATAAGCTTTGTATGTGTAATATAAGCAAACATTTTGTCAACATGCGTTATAAATTTGTCTTTATCATTCATAAGTAATGGCAACACTGAGTCGAACATTAATAACTTGGCATCACTTGAACAAATGGACGTGATGACATACCGCACGATACGACACGACATCAATAAATCATAATTTTATTCCATTATCGTGTAGCAGTCGTACGCGCGACGAAGCGCGTGCGCGTTCATCGATGTAATGCAGCCATTGCAAGTGTCACCCGATGTGACGGTGAGCGATGTGACTGCCGCTACAATCAATATGTTCTCATAAATTTATTTTTCCCCATTACGGTGAATCCTGATATGCTATATATTTACGTACCTATACTTTGAATTACTAAATAGCGAAACAGATTCCGATAAATGATATGTCGCTTCGAGAATTGTTAGATTCAACTTTACTGCGGCATCATTTTTACAGAGGCAAAGTCTAGATTTACTTTCAAAGTTATTAGAGGTAATCCAATAAAACATGAAATATTTAACTTCCACAATTTGTTTGAATTGTTAGTCTGTTTCATTGAATGCCAAAGTTATGATGTACAGTTTCAGATTTAAGTACATTATAAAGCACGATACCGCAGTGTGCTGGACAACTGGGCAACGAATAAATCCTAATATATAATTATCGGTTAAGTGCTGTCTACCAAGCAACTGATGACACCACTACCAGATTTCTGTCGTATTACTAGGGCTACTAACTTTTTTGGGTCTGACACAGCCGCTGCCTATCTATGTTTGAATAAAAGGTGTATATGTGGAATTGAAAACTCGATGCTTAACATTTACAGATTATTCAGTAAATATACTAGATGGATTGAATTTATTGATTGATTGAATAATGTTTATGATGAAAGCAGAAAAAAGAAAAAAGTGGTAAGTAGTATACGCCGAATAGTTTTGTCTGATGGTTTAGTAAGGTAAGGTACAAGGCGCTCATAGCCCAGTTGCACTCGGTGATTAGAAACAATCATCGAGGGTAAGCAACGATGGCGCGGTCAGTACCTGGATGGGTGACCGCTGGTGGCATGCTACCATGAGCGTCTTCGTGACTCGGAGGTCATGTCAAGCAGTCGGTCCCGGTTGTTATCATACGATAACAGTTGTGAAGCTTAGTTGGAGGCCTTCGGGCGGCTTAAAAACATCCAACGGCAAGATTTACGTAGCCACAACGTATTCTTGCCAGTCCCCAACCCGCACTTGGCCAGCGTGGGGACGTATGGCCTTAACCCTCTCCTGAGAGGAGACCCGAGCCCAGTAGTGGGACATTATGGGTTGTTGTTTGAGTTTTGTCAGATCAATATTTTGACAAGAAATTTTAAACTTTCGGTTTTCACCACTTAATTAAGTTTATGTTACTTTAATTACTTTAAAATTAATTATCTCGGTCTATAACGCAGAATGTTCGTAATCATAAGGCCCTGTTATTTTGTTTACCATATTTTATGTGTATATGCAGATAGAATACAAAAATGTAGAAACAATATCGTTGCCAAGGTTAGAACAAATACTTGTTAAAGATCTTCCTTTCCTCCAGCATTTGTTTTTTTGTTTGTTTTAAGTCTGCCGCATGATAAAATAAATGTATAGCGATAAGAATAAAGGAGGGTAATTAGAGTGAGCTTTGCAGATAAAAGATTGCGCTTCGAGGTTATTAGGGACCAACAGATAATAGACTAGTATCGTATACCTTACAGTATACATGTTTAGAAGTATAATAAAGAGATGTTTTTTATACTTGTTTTATCAATATTCTTGTTTTAAGTTTTGTGACGCGATCGATATTTAATGAGAATATTAAAAAACATTGAAACGGCGCAGTCACAGTTGTCATCAGTGCGAATGTACATGTATTCACAACAGCTATTATAAGTAATATAATAATAAAATATTTTATCCCGTCAACGGCAGGCACACGTAAACTAATCAACGTCACAAAAAATACACGTTGAATTTGTTTGATATTACTTTGAGTTGAAAAGCAATTGAAGTTAAAATTACATCCGAAGTTTTTACGTGCGAGACGCTCTGTAATTGGCTGCCCACACTTACTACGCTGGAACATGACTTTTAAACACGTCTGGTAATTAACATGACGGTCAAACTTTGCACCTTATTTGTACCTCACTGTATCTTAAAACATTTATACCAACAACTATTTATTCTTTTTACATACTTAGTTAATTCAGAATGTATTTATCGTACAACTATCTGCAGAAAAAATTCGGTTGCATAGTGGAGTGTGTAAAGTCTTCAACGATAAATATTATACATATATAATATTTTTAAACTGGCACATTATAGACACGATCCATCCCGTCATCACAAAAATACAACTGGCGAGGTCTAAACTGCGTCCCCTGCTGTCCTCAGAACTGCCGCTTCGAACAAAACTCGATATCAGGTCGCGCCTCACCTTCTCGGGATCGGCCTGGTATAATCTGACAGCAGAGTCTGCACGCAAGCGGCTCCAAGTAGCCGAGAATAAGTGCCTACCCATGATGGTCGACGCGCCCAGTTACTTCAGGAATTCCACTATCTACTGGGACTTCAAGTGGGAAACAGTAGATGCCTTCATTAGAAGATTGGCCACGCGCATGTTCGAGCGAGCAGACCTCTCCGCCTTGCCCCACCTTACCGGCATAGCACCTATACCACACCCAGATACGACACTCCAGATCAGAAGGCGGTTGAAACGCCCCGCTCGGGAGCTCATCACGGCTCCCTCAAGCGGGGCGAATGCAACCCCTTCAGACCAGATTACCAACCACCAGCCTCTCGCAGAGCGCATCGCCGGTCCCCTCGGCGCTCCCTCCAAAGACACCCTAGGCAGACACACCAAAGACACCAGGCACACCCTAATGACCGGCTCATAGCCATAAGCCGCGTGAACAGTCACTTCAAGGAGCCCAGCACTTCAAGAAGTCCCCTCTACAAGAGCGAGAAGATTACAACGACACAGGATTCCAACCAAGATAGAGCCTGTGCTATAACAACCAACGTACCAATAAAGTTATTAACGTGTTATATTTTTTTTTATAGCCTTTTATTCAGATCTCTTAATTAATTACAATGCGTTTCTCTTATAAAATAATAACATTGGACTCTTAAACTAGATAAACTACTTAAACTAACATCTGTTGCTTGGTTATCTTTCCTAGATCTGTTTGCCAATCGACAAAGGCCTCCTCCAACCTTTTCCATTCTTTCCTTTCCTGTGTCACTCTGTTCCACGTGACTCCAGCTACTGACAAGCCGTCAATGTAATGTCGTCATCCCATCTGCATTAAAGGATGCATGTATATTACTGGTTTTTGGTGCTTTTTAACTTTTGATGTTGGAGGGTTGTGGTCTCTTTCCCCCACGTGGACCAGTCGGCTTGAGGGAGTTTTCTGTTTTGTTGTTTCTTTGTTGGTTGCTTCTTTGATAGGTTTCCGTTTACGGCTTTTTAGTTGCTATTGATTTCTTTTAGTATTGGGTGTCAGAAAGGAGTCAGATCTGGATCTCATTATATCAAAAGCATTAGTTCTGTTAGACTTAGTTGTGTTTATAGTTTGTTGCTTCTTTGGCTGGTTGTTATAATTACAGGGTGAAACGGATATTTCTCTTTTCCTTTTCTCTTGACTGGTATTGTTCTTTTTAACTGTTAGTTTATCATATTTCAAGTATGCCGTATTACCCTTTTTCCTCTCTTCAACCAACTTTGGTTGTAACTCTTTCCTTCTTTCCAACACTTCTTTCGAGTAGTCCTCATTAACGTGTATTGTTTTAAGATTCCTTTTGTTTTTAATAATTTCATTCTTCTTCCAGTTATTTATGAATGAACACAATACCGGTCTTGGTTTATTGGTCGCTCTCTCTTTGTTTCCCAAGCGGTGGATTTTATTGACTTCGTACTGTTCTATGTTAATCTTTAAATCTTGATTAAAGATTTTCCTAAGGTTTTGTACAAGTTCATAAGAAGATTTTTCTGTTTCTTCTAATCAGTGTACTATAATATTGTTGTTTATCTTTCAACTCTTTTTAAATACGTTATCTCTTTTTCTAACTTTTCTACGTTCATCTTTAAGTTTTTATTTTCTTCCATAATGATTATTAATTTTTCGTCCATTTTGTCCATAATAGTCTTTGTAATCGAGTCTTTTAATTCAGCATTTTGGTATTGCATCTCGTTTTTCATTTTTTCACATAATATTTTGAATTGGCCTTCCATTGTATATGTTTTGAAATTTATCTACGTAAAAAGGAACGTGATGGTAGAAAATGGTAGAAATGATTTCTTTAACTGGCAACAATTTCGAGATGACAGATTCGGTAACGTATGTTTATTTTTGTGTACCCACATATATTTTTGTGTTTTCTAGCCTTGAATCGTTGATTTTGTACTTGTAAATACTTGCTGGATACCAGTAATCACGTACCACCGATTATTTATAATCACTTCACAACAGTTATAATATTGTTCAAGACGGAGTCTATCCGCTGGTAATCGCGTTAACTATTTCGTTTTGGTTATTTTTTATCGGAGCTTATCACTATGATGTTGACACTTCAAAAGCCGGAAACGGAACGTGTTATAATACAATATATATATATACTCAATCGTGACCATCACATAATTTTTTGTTCACATTGGAAATCGAACCTTGGACTTAGCTGTCATTTTTACTATCCCCTTAATATATTAACGGACTAGGTAAACAATAACTTCTTTTTCTTGCATTACTAGTTTATGCCCACGGCTCCGCTCGCGTATATGTCGGTTATCACGGCAAATAGATTGATGCTTTTAGCAACATATTTGAACTCTCAAAGTTTAATTTAAATGAAGTATATTGCTTTATGCTTGTATATTAATTGCGAGAATAGACATAGATAAAATAAAATTTCTAGATAATAGGTCTGGTAATTTAACTAATTAACAACAACTACAATAGATTCTGTGTATATAACGAGAATTCCGTAATAAATTTGCAAGACATTCCTATGTCCAGATTTTAAATGGTATCTGGGTAACTGGGGCTAAGACAACGGTGCGCCGCGAAGGCAGTCTACAAACATACACTTTTGGTACTGTCTGCTTTTGCCATTGTCTGAAATAGTTAATATATTAAAATGTAGAAACAATACTGAGGATGTGCGATTATTGTTGATAGTTGCCATAGCTTCCCGCCCCAGGGTGACTCTAGTCACCTCAGTCATGGGGTACGGCGGGTGGGACTCAAGAAACTGCTGATGCGTTCCTGGAGCTCCTTCCGAATGCCGAGGTAGGCCGCCAAGGGGTTTAGTGGGTAGACCGGTCTTCTGGGAGTCCCACACAAGCCCTTGATCTCTCCACCAAGAGGCTCCGGAGAAAACGGAATGTTGTCAAATTCCAACATCAACCACCGCCCGATGATTCGCTAACTTGGTGTGACGTCGAATATCGTTATGTCCTACGTCATTAGATTAGCTTAACATTGAAGTGTCATAGAATATATTCTGTTATCCGCAAAACCCTTAGTTGAAATCATCAACAACCCATAATGTCCCACTGCTGGGCTCGGGTCTCCTCTCAGGAGAGGGTTAAGGCCATAAAATAAAATATAACAACCCAAAGAAATTGAGGAATAATACAGCCCACTTGGATATTCGTCGTAATCACTAGAAGTAATTTCGTGACGTTTACGGTGACAACGTGCTTCAGATCTACGAGGGTCCTCGCCCTGCGTGTCTCTACAGGCTGTTTGTAATATGTTCACCTACGGTACCTACTTACATCATATAAGTAACTTATCAGCGTATTGATGATGTCTCGTAAAATAATTTAACACCAAAAACTATTGTATTATAAAAAGTGTTGTTAAGAGATTATTAATAAATTATTTAAAACTATCAAATTCTATAACATACTCGAATTTAAATTATAATATTATTTATCTTTTATTCAATCAAAATTTTGTAGAATCTCAATCTAACATATACATAAAATGGTGTTTGTTACCAAAATCGTTCGAAACGGCTGGACCGATACTTATGAAATTTTGTGTGCATACCAGACACGTCAGAGAATCGGCCAATAACAATTTATCAAAAAAAAAAGGCAAATAAGCGATTGCCGGGTCAAGCTAGTTGGTATTATATTATTATCCTTTACTACTTCCGTGTCTGTATCTTTCTCTATTTCGGAATTTATTACCTAATAAAAAATAATCTGTTGTAAAATATAATACAAATTGAGTACACCCAGATATTTTCAAGTATAAAATGTATCTGTAAAATATTTCAATAATGTTGTAATACTTGCTGAAATAGAATTTAAACGCTTGATAAATTTGAACTCGGCTACCGTTCACGAGAATACGATTAATTTCAATAAAGACATTGAACCATCGCTGCTCAGAACATAATCACAAAGAGGACTCTCGGCATCGCTTCAAGCATTCATAAGAACATTTTGTTAGAGAACAACTCACGTAAATTAAGCAGATCAAAAATATAAATGTGAATGTAAGTTAAAGACAATAAGTCATTTTGGTGTTGCTGCATAATTAGGCCGGCAGCGCTCTTGTGACGCCTCTGGTTTTGCGGCTGTCCATAGGCGGCAGTAATCGCTTACCAACAGGCGATTTGCCTGCTCGTTTAAACCTTAAAAAATCCTATTACATTGATGATTTTTAGCAGGTAGGAATATTGTTTTTAAAAATAGTAATGCATTTGTATGAACTAACGTATTATTTTTACATTATTATAAGATTGTAATTCCATTTTATGAAAATCAAAACTGAAATAATTCAATTTTCCAAATTTTTTTTGCCGTACATTAAAATTACTTATAATATATAATTCTAACTATAGATTATTTAAGACGTTACTTGTAAATTTAAAGTTGTAATTCCGTCAATTATGTTCCTTTCAAATAAATAATTATAATTAAAGCCTGAAGTATAAGTTATACCCGTAAACATTTCAATCAGCCCGATATTAGGCAAATAATGCACTAATAAGGCTCTTTTGAAACCATATTTTATTTGAATTGATTTATCCGTTGACGTGTCCCTCTTAAGTGACAGATCATGTGTAAAAATATAAAAATATACACTTGTATCATAGAAACCGTCGCTGGAGAAAGCTAATGTGAATTAGAAACACCCTGTCATTTGATATACATGTGGGTGTTTCTATTACAGTGTCTCCCTCAAGCACATTAATGGTGAATTACGCACAATGACAACCGTCACGTAACTGCAGAGGTCGAACACGCGAGTTGTTTGGATTTACTTGTTTTTGTTACCCATTATGTGATATTATAACATTGAGACGCGTTTGTCAAGCGTTAGACATAATCTTGTGAGGCACATATCGTGTCATATGATTACGTCTGTCTCCGAACATGTTAAGTATCTACGTATATATGCTCTCGGCTCTACTATGCTTTATATATAAATTCAATTTGGGCAATTTTCTTGATAGAAGTTAGAGTAAATGTAGCAGGCTGAACTCCGAGACTGTGCTATTTTAATAATCTTACAACATTACATTTCATGGTGTAATGTTTAATGTCCATGAGCACCCATGAACTTAACGATGCATTTTCGACTGTATATGACTGTATACTGTATATAATCTGTATATACCCTTTTTTCTTGAAACTCATACTTTTCTAAACCCTAAACCCCGATCGCTCCAAGACAACCTCGAATCTTGCTGAATGACGAACGAGACTCTGGCAGCCGATCGATGGCGGTATACCCATCCTAACAGACGTAGCTGAGGGTTACACCCCGAGGAGATTTGGACCGTCTACGTTGCAGCCGTGAAACCCACCATCTTAAACGGTGCCAGCAGTTGGTGCGCGGCAGCAAACGGACTTGGTGTCCGATAACAACTAAGCGTGGTACAGCGCGGATGCACCCAAAAGCTGTGCAAGAGTTACCGGACGGTCTCCCTGCACTCAGCGCTAATCTTGGATGGTATGCTCCCTCTGGTCCTCAGGATTCATGAGGTAGTTTCATTATACGAAGCCAAGAGAGGAATGTGCCAGCCGTGGTAGGGAGACAGGGAGATCGATAGACATGGACAGCCCAATATCAGCTCCTCCTCCCTTTGGACCGCATTCAACGGAGAGCGACCAAGAAGACCCAAGAAGTTTCAATTCGGCTAGACTCATTGGCACTGCATAGAAATGTGGTTTCACTGTGCATCTTCTACCGCATTTACCATGGGGAGCGCTCCGAGGAATTGTTCGGGCCTGCCGCCTATTTCCGACATCGTCCTTTGCGACAGAAATTTGATCCCCATCATCTAGATGGTTGGCAGTTTACAACTGTGCGCTTTTCAAGGAACTTTCTGCCTCGCACAACAAAACTGAAGAATGAACTGTCGCCTGCGGTATTCCCGGACCAATACGATCTTCAAACCTTCAAGAAAAAAGCGTACTCCTTCTTAAAACGCCGGCAACGCACTTGTGATGCCTCTGGTGTTGCGGGTGTCCATGGGGAGCGGTAATCACTTACCATCAGGCGATACGTCTGCTCGTTTGCCTCTTAAACCATAAAAAAGTTATAGATATCGGCCTGTAGTTCGATGGATCAGAGCGGTCGCCTTTTTTAAGAATCGCGTAAACAAATGCTACCTTCCATGATATCGCGACTGCACCAGAATAGTAGAAGAGCCGAAAGAGACGCCTTAAGACCGGTGCCAACTCGGGAACTAACTATTTCCTTTTGGGACGTTACTTATATAACAAGATAAACAACCTTTTGGTATTTTACAATAAAACAAAACGCGAATCCAAAAAAAATACTTACGAGTTATATCTCTTTACACTTTCTTAAGAGAATACTGAGGCTATCTTACAGCCTCCAAAATGGCACACTGATACACATACATACACGCGCAAATACACGCACGCACTGACGCACACACACACACACACACACACACACACACACACACACACACGCTCGCACATGCATGCACACACACACACACATACACACACACACACACTCACACACACACACGCACGCACACATGCAAATACACACACATACGTACACACATACACGCACACACACGCACGCAAATACACACACACACACACACACACACATATCATTATTATGTGTATTATTTACGTATTGATTTTATTTACGTATGTTATAAGTGGGGCAACGTAAATTGTGTGTACAAGTAATAACTTCATAGTCAATCCTACAGTGTCTAAAGACGTAAGTCTTCAATTAGTGCGTCCCGTCATGACGTACGGAGCCGAAACGTAACTTACGGCACGGCTGGTCCAAAAGTTCGAAATCGTTCAGCGAGTTATGGAGAGAGAGGGCTATGCTCGGCGTTTCTCTGAAGGATCGCATCAGGAACGAGGTGATCCGGCAAAAAACTAAGGATATCGACGTAGCCCATAAATTAAGCAAGCGGGAAGTGGCAGTGGGTTAGCCATATTCGCCGCAGAACTGATTACCGTTGGAGTGAACGGGTTCAGAGTGGAGAACGCGTCTCAGCAAACTTAATGTAAGACTTCCACATGCCAGGTGCAGTGGTGATCTGCGCAAGACTGCTGGCAGTAGCTAGATGCAAGAAACCGAGGATCGAACCAAGTGGCGTACTATTGGAGAGGCCTTTGTCCAGCAGTAGACTGCGATAGGCCCGATGATGATGTCTCGATCCTTACACCGATTACAAAATACATGGCATACCTATAATTGTGATCCCTTTAGTCCTAGTAGTTACACCGAAATCCGAAATGGCATAAGTCACAGTTTCAGTTAATTAAACTTCGTAACCCACCTTAAAACCAATATCACCTTACCCAGCGTTTATTGACCCTCTTTTGTTAAATTTAAAATATTAACTGAATTGTAATTATGTATTTGTTTAAGTGAGGAAAAAAATGCGAGAATGTTGCCATAAAAACAATATTTCTCGTATATCGAGAAATAGATTACAGATTGAGTACGCAAAATCACAGCAGTTAGTACTACTGTAAATGTTAGCATTTTATAGTAGCGTAATTAAGAAATTCACTAGTATCATTAACTCGGACTTAAATAAAAGATGATAATATATATATAACAAGATAAAACGCTATGTAATTAATTACCTTCTGTTCAGTTTTGCTCTCGTCTGAGTTCAAATTATTTGTTTAAACCGTAATACATATATTGCACAAAATCGGACTTGATGCTACGAAGTATTCTCTCCCAGTAAACCTTTTAGGTGAAGTAGAAGTATGGCGTAGTAGGTGCAACAATAAATATTAATGTTGTATTTTATAATAAATTTTAGGAATTATGAAATAAAAAGTACACTCGTTTTGCCACAGAATCATAGAGAGTTTATTCTATTAAGATTAGCCATAGAGTATAAATGTAATAGGAAGGTCTTTAACTAATGGTAATTAGAGCAGACTATTAGTTTATGGTCAGGTATACATTTTAAGTACAACAATTAACTTTGACCGTTAATAATATGTTAAGGAATAATACGTAAATATTGAAAGTTTGGAGTAACATAATATGTTGCTTCTTGCATTATAACGTATATTAAATTAGAGTTGAATTTTTCTCCTGTTGTTTAATTTGTTCAACCCTTTAAGACCTGAGCACCGTGGTTGTTGTTTAAAGTGGAAGCGTACTGGACTCGATGGGTCAGGCTATGAGTTGACACATCGCCTGCTATCCGCAATGCCAAATAGAGGTTTCATAATTATTAACAACTAAAGAATTGAGCGTGGGGCGAATAAGAGTTAAATAACGCTAACTTACCTTGCGGATACAGCTGAAAATTAATCAAGGTTAGGGAAAAGGTACAGATAAGAACTATTTCTACCGCGCAGTGATCAAGGCTCAACTATACTTACCTAAACCACGATTGTGTCACGAGGTTCACATGTTAGTCTTTGTTTATTTATTTCACAATATATCACAAAATCCCGTGCGACAATAGATACGCAACCATTAGTGGGTTGCAATGGCAAAGTTCGATTAGGATATATTTGTAAGTATATACCTGTAGGTACCACACAACCAAGTATTGTCGTGTAATCTTCGCGGGATTCGGTTCGCCAGAAGTCAACAATGAGTGAAGCAGCAGCAATAATAACACGACTGCAACACTGAAGCTCACTGTTGCACTTTGTCGTGACTAGCGGACACACGTAGGGGACGTGACAGCGGTTTGCGCCAAAACGTAGGTATTTGTTTGAAGCTCGTCCAATCCACTGTCACGAAATAAATCATGATCAGGCTATGCGTCTGTATATAGTTTTCATTTAATAACCGCGGTTGAAAGAAGTGTCCTGAAATTATCGGAGAGCCAAAAAATGTAATTTGAGAAAGAATTATTGAGTATTCGATATTATATCGAAAATTAATTCAGTTACTGACAGCCCTTTGTCATAAACTCTAAATAAGTGACTTAATAGGTTTATGAAATTAGTGAGTTACGCAAGCTTAAAAGACTAACGCAAACTTTTTTGAACTTTTGTAAAACTTTAACCGTTTTTTAAACGATTTAAAATGATTAAACAGTGCAAGTTCTCAAGAGGAACTGTTTGCCACCACTTTGCTACATTTTTAGGGTTCCGTACCTCAAAAATAAAAACAGAACCCTTATAGGATCACTTTGTTGTCCGTCTGTCTGATGTTAAGAAATATCTCTTTCTCAGGAACGCGTGTAGGTATCAAGCTGAAACTCATATCAAAAAGGTCTACTGTCAGATATAGGAAGAATTGCGAAAATCACGAATTTTTTGTTACATCATAAAATAAGATGTATGCGCTGCATATTTTCGACACTCGCAAGGGAATCATAACCAACAGAGTACTTCCCATGTACTCAGAATCTAGAAATTTGGTACAAAAGAACGTTTTAGAGCACAAATAAAGGTAAAATTGCGAATAGCATAAATTTTTAGTTAAGTCATATATTATAACCTACAGGTTTGTACGAAACCCTTTGTGCGCGAGTACGTCTCGCACTTGGCCGGTTTTTTTATTGATACTCCACTTTTATTGGGCTTAGTGTGATGATATATAACCAATGGCCTTTCTCGATAACTAGGTTATCCATCACTGCAATATTTATTTAAATCGAACCAACATTTCTTGCAATTAGCGTATTCGACCAAGCAAACTCTTATAATATTAATAATAGATAATTTTGATATAAAACTATCAGTTACTCTACCGAAACGGATTATTCCAACTACAGTAATGTTCAGTTTTCTTTGTTTCCTCTGTTTTTTATTCTATGCAGCTGTTCACTATATCGGAAACTACGCAGAGTGGGATACTAGTAGCAAGATATCGGCTTCATCATATGTGAATGTGCGCACTCAAAATAATCCCGGCTAATCCTGGGGTCAGCCTGGACCAAACTACATAGACTTTAAGATCTTTGAGATAAAGTTGAATTTCGTAGTGCGGTCATAGATTGATGTCATTGAAGCTTACAGGCGTTAGGAGATGAACCCCGGCTATTAGACTGTGCTCCGTTTGTTAACAGCGGTGTAAGTCTATGTGGAACGTGTTTGATATCAAATCAACGTATTTACATTAACAGTCTTATAAGTTTCTGAACTAAGTAACTGAGTAATCAGCGAAATTTGTTTCAGAAAACAAGTTCTTGAATACGAAAAAATATACTTTTGAATGGGCTGTATACACTGCATTGTGGCTTTACGCCCATAGAATGTATTCTCGCGAAAGCTGTGTTTCTTTCTTCTGAATGTTATTAACGCACAATCTCACAATCATATAATAGACCATATTCCTCCATTATTCATTTAGGAATACTAGTGGTGGCCCAGTGGTGGAAATTCGACATGGTTACTTCTATTTTCTTTAGCTTTCTGCACTCCTCCGGCGCATAAACTTTAACTGAACCAACCGGTATCCGTTAACCGTCTGACCGATAACCGTTGGGGTAAACGAGTTCTTGAGTGGAGACCGCGTCTCGATAAACGTAGTGTAGGACGTCCACAAGCCAGGTGGAGCGATGATTTGCGCAAGACGGCTGGCAGGAGCTGGATGCGAGAAGCCATTGATCGAACTAAGTGGCGTGAAATTGGAGAGGCCTATGTCCAGCCGTGGACTGCGATAGGCTGATGATGATGATGATGGTTCCTGATCAGTGATTTACAAGATTTACTCGAGATTACATACACACCTAAATATATATTAATATGTACGCACTTTATAGATTTACACTAAAGATATCAGCAAACGTTGCGTTTGTAAGCTTGCGCTATATCGCATATGCTATATTGCACCCCAGTTTACAGTTTAATTCACGCTAACAACTTGGAGTACGCAAAATCATAATAGTTGGAGAGTTGACCGCCGCCCTCTGTGTCGAGCTTTGCCCGCGTGTCAACATTTAAGGCTGGTTTTAGAGTAACGCTGACAATCGGCGTTCCTGTTTCAGTATCGTGCTGATCGCCGTGGAGTGCAGACGTAGACAGATGCAAAATGCGGAGAGCATAATTGCTTTGTACTATCTTCACTGTTTTATGGCACTTTAACGGGTGACGAAACAAAATTCTTTGATCACTTTCCAATGTCGGCTAAAACTTTTAACGATTTACTAGCAAATACAGATGATAAACTGATCCATTCTAGCTTACGACTTGTGCCTATACCTCCGATTGAAAGACTGATGGTGACTTTAAGGTAAAAAAATACATTAATATAAATCATAATATTTATAAGACAAGAAATAAAAAAAACATATTACTAGTAATCGCTACGGCTGGCTGTTTGATACCCAGGGTAACCTGGAGTTGAATTCTTATATGATGAGGATGCAAACGGGTCATGTTGCGGTGGAGATCTTATGTCATGAGAATGTGAGCGGGAAGATAACGAGCTACTTGATCGGTTATTTTTAATTTATGAGGCATTTTGTAACACTATCGAACGAAACTAATTTTTGATCTATATCGAAACTTTTTAAAATGAGACCTAAAGAAGAAGAAAAAACAGGTCGTCAGCGAAAGTAGCTGGTGTTTGATTGCTTAGTAATGTTATAACTCTTTTTCAAATGATGAATTTTCCTCGTCTTTTTGTTGCGCACTTTTTCTTTTTTGGGTCTAAGATCGTCTTGTAAATTGTTTGAAGAAGTTTGATGCGTTAGCATCTCGGAATCTTGTTTATTTTTTGGAGGTGCCGTGTTATCCATAGTTGCTGACGTTGATGGGTATGGCTTTACTCAGTGATTCATTTACTTCATTTTCATCTGTCGGAGAGTACAAAACTTATATCTTTCATCATCATGAAATATATACTTTTTGTACTTTAATGCAGCACTTCCCGAAGGTGTTTTATTCATTACGTTCTCTGGCTGTTTTCCATCTTTTTGGGATCAGTTTTCCTGAAACAATAAAACATCTTTTATTTTCAGATTTTTGGCAACATGCCGGACATATACAGTTCTGTAGTATTTATTTAGGATTGGAATTACAACAATCAGCCAGATTGTGGACGAAGTGTTGATATGGGAAACACTACGTGAGAAATGCATACCTTACCTACCTAAACTTCGTCGATCACACGATCAGTGACCACATCGCTTTTCGACCTGTCCGTACACGCTGACAACGTTCGCTCGGCTCGACATAAAACGCTCACTGAAGACAGAGGCGCGTGAGCATTGGTCAGCGTCGCCCGCTACGTGGCGCTGAGGCGCGACGCGTACGTCCGCCGAGCAGTCGGGGTTGACCACCGTCCGCGCTGACAGCTACGCGTTATTCAAAAACGCTGCCTAGAATTTCATATATTTGTCAATCAGCACTGACAGTCATCGAGTAGTCGGCGTGATACTAAAACCAGACTTAGCCCCATGTGGTAATATGATATATAAATATATATATCATATTACCTACCTATATATATTATATATATATATATATATATATATATATATATATATA
>PKRV01000348.1:1100933-1138854 GCA_003709505.1 Hyphantria cunea
ATATATATATATATATATTACAATCAGGTGTTGTGTTACGGCAATAATATTTTTTTCAGTAAGTATACATATAAAGTGAGCTTTTCGTTTAAAGTAATGTTATTATGTGGATATCTTATCTAGAGATATAATTAATATTTGTTCATTTAAATCTTTGTACATACCGGCTGCGGCCGGATTGAAATAAACATGTTTTCAAAATATAAACATATTTGTATGTCTCGCATAATGACTCTCTAAATAAGTAAAACATGTCGATCAATCACGGCTTTGATTGCGATTAAGAATAAATCACTTCTGAAATTCTTTTCAACAATATTCATTGTATATGACTTGTATTATTTAGCGTCGGCCACGATACGAAACCCTTGACAGATTGAAAAATGTTTTTCAAGGCATTATTAAAAATTCAATTAATTTTGTTTAAACGTTTTTATGTGCAATAGTGACGAGTCACGAGTCCTGGCCTACCCCGCCTCGCCCCGGAGCCTCGTCTCGCCGCGCCGCGCTTCTGGGGCGAGAGTGACGAGGCGCGATATGAAACAATAGTGTTTTGTGGCGGGTGTAAGTTGGCCCCTAGATTACAGCGCAACGTCACCGACGCGTCAGAGTCTTCGTACGTTCCTCGCTTTTGTCTGTAAAGACAGCCTTTGTACACATGCACCAGTCGAGCCTACTTACATTACATTGGATATGCATGATACGAATTTATTATTTTGTAGAGATTATACATTATACTAGAAAGACATTTTCGTTTTCAGTTATAATAGAACTATTTGACCTCGTCTGCGTATCGTCTCTTGTTGCTCGTTACGTGTTGTTATAACAACGTGAACTAATTTATCTACCATAAATAGGTTATAGTGAGTAACCTTAAGAAACAGACATACAGGCGGGATTTTTTTTCAGAACTTTTTGAGGGAAACAATTCTTTCATAAATTATTTTTGTAAGATTTTAACGATTAACGCAGCGCTCGCAATAAAATCTCTTAAAAGGTATAATTTTTTGATGAACTGAAAAATTTAATCGAACCAAACGAACAAACTATTAAAATTTATAATATTATTTTAGCATAGTTAAAAATGGGACGCTGACTGGCATTGTTTCTTGATCATGCTATAAAAGGTAGCGAGGGGCTTAGTTTTCCAACGACATATTTAAGACGTTCATTTTTTTTTCTTCGATAGGGTGATGCTGCATGAGCATTGCCGATCGCGGCCAACGGGTGATGTTAGGCACTTATATGAATAAAATTTAAGGCTCGACCCCCGTCTTGTCTTAGTTTGATAACACGCTTGTCTTGCAATACACACAATTTCAACTTGTGATGGCGAAATATCAAAAAGTATTAAATTGAACAGATGTAGTGTACAGCGGTTTTGGAACGATAAGTTCCGTTCCCTGCCCACAGCTCCGGTTTACACGGAAACTGACTGATTGGCTGTGAGGCAATGGTGGCTTTTGCCGGTTACAATTTACTCAAGTTTGCAGGTTAACTAATAATTATTGTCTGTTTGTAAGTGGTATTTGTTAAATGCTATTTGTACGACTGTGATGTGAGTTTTAAGTGCAAGAGTAGTTTAGCACCTCTCGTAGTTATTATTAGCAGTTAGATCGTAATAAGTTATCATCTGAAAGTTCCAAGAGATCCAAGTAGAGGTATCTCTTCTTCGATGCGAGTGTTCATAATTAAGGGCGATATTAAAGCATTTGTGAATAATTTCATGTTACTTGTTTTTTGGGACACTACTTAGTAACTTATTTATATGCATGTTTTATTTATATGCATGTTTTATTTATATGTCAGGTACTCGTACGTACCATGAGGTAGACTTTGGGTGTCTGCCCAACCCACACGTGTGTGTATGTCATTAACTTGAGGTGTTTGGCCGCAGCGCTTAGCTAACGACCAACAAACAAAGGCTTTGCTTATCACGGCCCGCGTCGCCGCGACTTTGTAACAATGTATCAGTCTGCGTCCACACAATACTCCTCCGTGTCGCGTCAGAGATCTCATGTAAAAGTCAAGTCCGGTTGCAAAAAACTATTCGCAAGGTTTTTTTTTGAGATTAAACAGATAGCTAAATCAGAATCACTAAAACATCGTTTTCGGCTTATATTCCATGAATCGGAATTAAATATTTCTCAGATTTTTGCTTGCTTATGATAAATTATATATGTCTGTAGAAGTTCAAAATCTGTTTATAGTTGTGAAACAATTACTTTTACCGGATAAAAAGTTATATACCAAATAAGATATCTAAACACGCGGCAGCTTGTCAAGCCAAGTTCAAGTTAGCAGAACTGATGAGCAGCACCGTGGGTAATGTTACAGCCTCATAACTCAAAAACTATTTCACATACTCATCAAATATGACTCATACATTAAGACTTGCGAGTTACATATGTTTTCTAAATTTCATAAACACTCAAACGGTTATTTAGATATTAACGTCCGGAAGTCGTTATGTTTATGACTGACTCGCCTACAGACCAAAATTCTAACCCAGTTACAGATGGCCTAGAAAGATCAAATTTGGCAACCAGGTAGGTAATTGGGTGAATAGAAAGGAATAAATCAGAAACTAGTATTTTTTATAATTTTGTTATAATTTTTCAATTAATTGACTTTATTAGGAACACTTACTTATAGTGCCTGTTGTAAAACCTATAATGGAAGATCCGCAATCAAAATTAATCACACACTGTCTTTATGTGGTCTACGCGTGAATATATAACGAGTAAAAATGGTAGAGTACCGCCCTCAATATATAAGTTTTATTACTTAGAAGTATGCACCTATAACTACGATTATAGTCGATTTTCGTATTTACTACATTATTAACGGGGATTAAGATTATAATTTCAACATTATTATTATTATATTGAAATAATGATTAATAATTGATACAAATAGTATTACTTTAATCACGAATTAGTACTGTAATGATATCCCATTAAAAACATAAATTTGAAATTACGTAAAAGTTACTTAAAAATAACTTTTTTATTAAAGCTTATTCTTTTAGACAAAATTTGTAAGCGTGAGTGTACACAACGATGGTGGGTGCTACACGAGGTCTGTGAAGGCATTTCTTTTGACGGCAATAAATCAAAGCTTAAAGTTGGATAAGGTGTCGCGGCGACAGATGGGCCGCCGGCGGTCGTCGGCGCCGCGCTGACAGAGCCGTGCCGCGCGGGGTCCACATCTTCATTATAATCAATCAAAGCTCGCACTTGCCGCCAGTCAGTATTGTCGAGCCCCTCGCCGAGACGCCTTATTGTTACACCTTTACAGCGTGCGACCTTGCTTGCTCAGATCTTATACGTTATATTTAGTGGCTGCTCGTTTGTTGTTGCTACGATTATCAAGAAATATGTCAAAGAGCAAAACATTAAAAATAATTATACATTAGTAACATTATTTATTGTTTTACTTGTATTTCTCACTAACTCTTCAAATTGAACCAGTAGTTCCTGAGATTAGCGCATTCAAGCAAACAAGCAAACTCTTCAGCTTTAGACAGCGTGGATATAACAATACCACATTATATGAAATCGTGGGCAATTTAAAGGTGGTAGTTTACTTTGGGATTGTTTAATTTATCCCAGAATTGAAAATAAGAAAAAATCAGACCAACCAAATATCTTAAATAATTAAAACCAATAAGGACACCATTTGTAATTCAACTTCACTAAACTGCGTGATCAAACGAAGCGCCAACAACGCAAGCGCCACGGCGCCGTGGTAGGTACGTTAGTTCCTAAAGCACAAAGATACTCGTACATCATGAAGTAAATTTTTAAAACAAAAAATATTGTAATGTGGCCAAACTACTGAACCGATTTTATTAAGTATTTGTATGTGAACTTGTAACATGTGTAGGTACGTCTAGTTCAAATAAATGTCGTATTGTGATATCCACCCTGCATAATTATTAGTATAGATTGCTGTCAGTTAAATATTGATATCAATATTTAACCTACATTAAAAATCGCTTCTTTCACCAGGCAATAGTCATGACGACCTAAGTAGGACAAAAATAAAAAAGCGTATTTATTAGTGTAACACAGTACAGTACCAACGGACTCCACTCAAAATACTTTTAAGAAATAAACTGTAAGTGATTGCACCGGAGCGTGCTAGTATCGTACTGGTGCGCGCGCGTTTCGTCTTAGTGCCACACAAGTTCATTTAATAATTGAATTGAACAAACGCAAGTACACAGCACAGCTGAGAGAAGCTCCAGGCGAGGAGCGATGCGGGGGGAAGCTCAACACAATCTAATTCCGACGTCTCGCCGAGGCTTTTAGTCTGTCCATAATAACGCATTTATGTTTTTAATCTCAGCTCAAAGGGTTAGAATGGCTTACCACTCTGCGATCTTTTCTCTTTTGAGCTAATCTTATTGTTGTCGCCTCAAAGAGCTTCACTTACATATTTGATACGGGTAGAGAAAGAGTCGCTTTGTGGTCCGCTCGCCGACACGTGTGAATTTGCGATTCGTAAATACATTTTCACTTCACGTTGAGCCCGCGCGGGTAAGTTCCGGGGGCCAGACCCTTAACGGACTATCATTAATTGAAACTAATAAATTGAAACTACATGGTAAACTCTTGCATAGTAAGCTAATATTTTATGTTCGTTTAAGGATTCGTGTTACTGAAATCACCTTTTTTTCTATTTTAGTTCTCTTCTCTAATAAATAATCCAGAGTCCTACATAGTTCATTTAGTAGCCACGACAGCAATATATAGTAGTAGGCAGGGAAAGGCACTTCCTGCCAGTCTACATTAGGATGATTAAGACATTAAAAAAGACGGTGAATAATTAAACGAATAAATTGTTATGTTCAGAAAGAACACAGTAAATATTTACTAAGCCATTTTGTTTTCCTGAGAATAAACGTTTCAGAGAAGCACAAACAGAATCTCCCACACATAATGAAGAATTACCGGAATCGAGTATAACAGGAGAAGCAGACTGGAAGCTTTCTATTGTGGTGATAGCAAAGTTTATTATTAAAATATACCAATATCAATTCGGTATTCGAACAGATTGATGACAGATACATATTTATCACTACTTATTTATTCGAATACATGACATTTAATAGAAACTTAGCAATTAGTAGTCAGTAATCTCGGGATAGATTGACATTAACACAGCGATTATGCGTAGATTGAGTGACGAGATAATAATGAATTAAGTATAAATTGTTAGCTCTTTTTGAAAATCTATAATATTTGGCAATTATTTTTGTGGGTATACATTACTGTACAAGAGTTTTGTTATACGTACCAACATTGAAAACGAGTTCGTATTTTTTAATAAAACCTTGGGAGAAGGAGCGATTGAAATGACGGTTCTTGTGAAACGCAGGGTGGTTCAGACTATGGGCTTGTCGTCATGAAGCTGAGTAAAATCTGTTGCGATTATAATTGTAGCTGCGAGTGTAATTAGAGGCCATGCCGCGAGCCATACCGATTGCGCCAACTGCGATATCCGAAGGAGCACGGTCGCGCCAATTCCGATTGCCGCCCTTTGTGCATTCAACCTTATAGCGTTTCATCATGATACAATCTACGCTTGGTATCGAATTGTACAAGCTCTTCAACATTATTTTAATCATTTTTCTCTAGTCAAATGCTGTGATGTGAGAATAAATTGTCTTCGTATTTTCACATAGATTGAAAAGTGAATAGATAGGTACGTTAACAACTACCAACGATCTCACAAACGTTACGACATTAGTTTAATTTGCTATCCTATATGCTTGTTATGGCATACTTCATATACGTATACAATAGACTACAGACTCGTGTCGAAAATTGATGGCTTATGTGAACCACTAGGAGACCTTTTAGAATACTACAGGGGCTTATAACCAAAACATTCAGCACTAGTTAATTCCCGCGGCTCCGCCCGCGTATATGTCGGTTGTCGCGGCAAATACTAGCCTATGTGTTATTCTGATGTATCAGCTATTTTAATGTAAAGTTTCATCCAAATCCGTTGAGTAGTTTTTGCGTGAAAGAGTAACAAACATCCTCACAAACTTTTACATTAATAATATTAGTATAGACTACACCGTCACTTGTAAGCTGTACATCTAAGTACAGGTGAAGGGAAGAACTTTTGTACGGAGTTAGGGAACCGATGCCGTACAAACATAGTGCGCCACAAAGTTGGATTTTTTTTATTTTCCGGCGATTCTCTCGGTCAATGTGGTCATTTGATTTAGCACGGCATCGGTTTTATACAATTTCAGTACCTCTTTTAATACATTATTCCGCAACGCCGTACAAAAACCATGTGAGACGAGAGAAAAATCGATGGTTGCTACTTCTTCCCCTTCACCAGTCGATCATCTAACCTACACTGAGTTTGATCTTAGAGTCCTGCATTGCCATGTACGTTGTTTTGATGTGGAGTCCTATCTTTCAGCTCTGGTAAAAATGACTTGATATAAATTTATGTCTGTATAATATGACTTGATATTGAAAAACGAAGTGATATAAATGCTGAAATATGAAATAAAAAATACGAAATGAAGGTTATACCTGGTTATAACTCTGCATAATATTCATTTCGTTTATCAAGTCTAAAAGGAAATAATTTCATAGGCGTTGCTTCGCGGGCTTGGATACGATGAATCACATAAATTTCACATAATTTACGTTCATCGCTGAACTTTATGTTTACCTTCATAACTTCATAATAAATCCTTAAATTTCATAACACAGCAGTGCCGGAGGACGAGGCGGCGGGAAAGTGCGCGGACGTCCTAACAAAACACCCACTCGCGATTATTTATTATTATATATTAAACGGATTTAGAGCCGAGAGTCGACCCGAGAGCGTCGCGACAAGTATATGTCAAACTATTTTTACTGGGAGCTTCGTAGATTTTTACATAACTTACCTACACTCGAAACGGAACGCAATTATTTGAAAACAATAAAAAACCAGCAACTGTGGGTGGAATTTTGTTTGTGGTTAGTGTTGCCAAAATGCAAGAATAAGACGAGACTTGGCCAGTCTTGGTCTTGCGCCAATACACCTGGCCTTGATTTACCAATTACCACTAGTAATATCAATTACCATTATAATTAGTACTACATGTTTGTGACAAGGGCAGAAAATTAACAGCTTTAGAGGCTTTAGAAATTAATAAACTGTTAATAGGGAATCGTGATACGGTTTTAAATCAACAATTAGATATCAACAATTCACCAGTATCAATGTATTTCAAGGAATGCTATCCACATCATTTGTTATTTGCGTTTGAATAATTTACATAGGTTATGGTTTATAATTTTACTGACTTTTTTAATGACTTATTAATTTTCAACATATAATTTAACAGACATATGATATGATACAAATTGAGACATTTATGTCTCAATTTGTATCATATCATATGTCTGTTAAATTGAAACACACTGATTATAAATAAAAAAATTGAAACACACTGATTATACCAAGTCCTCTATATTTTAATATAGAGGACTTGGTATAATCAGTGTGTTTCAATTTTTTTATGATTAACGATTTACGGATTTTAATTATTAAAATAATATGCTGGAATTTGTAATTGGTAATTTCATATCATAACTTTGTGTAACTTTATAAGTATCTCATTTGTCAAAAGGCGTTGGTAGATGAAAAATACATTTTTTCTAATTTCGGGGAAAATTTCTTACACTGGCACACTGATATTTCTATGTACCGCAGTTGTTGGGTTTTGGATGTGAATATTTTATTTTATATAGCTATTAACCTTTGATGATGCCATAAGGTGAAACCGGTCAGGTGTAAGATAAATAAACAAAATAGAGGAATAAGTGCAAGTAAGTTTTATTGTAGCGTGTATTGCAACAAGTTCTATCAATCGAGAGTATAACTTATCTATTAGCCTATTACTACTTATTGAACGTTATTTTAGATCTTAGAACAACATAACAGAGTAGGTACGTTTTGAGCATTCTTTTATTTTGTTTCTTTAGTTTTCTATGTGACAATTTCTTGTTTATAATACAAGAAATTGAATTAAGCCTGTCCGCTGACTCTGGAGTTTACTCCTTGAGTTAGCTCATTTACTACTGTACTGCACTGTAGTACAAGCCGATCCCGGACTATTGATATTGGTCTAGGACTCAGGTACTACCTGTCGGTCGGAATGATGAAGAGACAGCGCTGGACCATAATAGGCCCGGAACGCAGTGGCGGAACGCGCATGCGCAAGCTCTAAGGGCTTGGCAGGCACGGCTTGAAATCTAGGGCAATGGTAGCCACCGCGCTGTCGGGGCCGTTCTGCCGAGTTCCAAGCTTGGATAGCGAGGACCAATTGTGTCACCAATTGACACAGATATTCATCGCGCAAGGTTGCTTCTGTGAGTTTCTGAATCGAATGGGACGGGACGGCTACAGCACACTGCCACCACTGCGGGTCCGAACCGGACTCCGCCCAGCGCACACTAGAGGACTACCCTGCGTGAGTATCCGAGCGTCGAGTTCTGATCGGACAGATCGGACGAAACCTGTCACTGCCAGCATTGATCGCGGCAATGCTGGCGAGTGGTGAGGGATGGGAAGCCCTGGTCTCCTTATGTGAGGACGTTATGCTCCAGAAGGAGTCCGCAGAGCGTGATCGGTGAAGGGCCGATCCCGCTCGAAGGAGGCGACGAAAGGGAGGCGGTAGAAGTCGCTAGCTCCCGAATCATCGCCTAAGGGTCGCTGCGGCAACATCTTGGGGAAATGTGACCGCTGCAAACGATCCCGGACAGGTGACACCCCGATGCGGCTGGGGGTGTCGTCTTAGTCGGATCGGTGCCCCACCTCTTAATCAGTAAAGTGGTGTGAAGCGTGACAACGTCCTGCCCCGAGGGGCAAACATGGCCACCCTGGGATGTAGCTCCGTCGTGGGGTACGGTGGGGGGACTCCAGAAGCCGCCGAGCCACAGCGGTCACACTGCCGAGCTAGGCTTTAGCGGGTAGACCAGTCTTTCGTCATCGTCGAGTCCCACGCATACTCTTCGTCTCTCCACAGAGGGTATGGTATGGAAAACATTCCCAGCGTAATAAAAAAAAGGCAAAAGCACTCAAGTACGAGAGGTAGTTAAAAGCGTATTTGTCATTATGTTTTTCATGTACATAGTTTTATACTTTGTTTATGTAAACAAGTTGTAGCAACTTTTGGAGTCTTGTTATATAAGCGTATACCTACCGCTACCCAAGAACAAATTGCATACTTTTTGTAACCGAAAAGCAGTTAATGTAATTTTATTTTTTACCTGTAAGTAAATGTTTTGTCGCACACGCATCATGCATGTGCGACAAAACATTCACATGACATGACATGACATGACTGTTGCATGACAATATATTTGCAACAATATATTGTGATGCAACAGTCAAGATATCAATTTATTTAAACGGTTCTCTCGGAGATTCTCGTGCTCTTAAGCAGTACATAGATCTTATTGCACGCTTTTTATTTTATATGCACGATTTATAGGGTTCCGTACCCAAAGGGTAAAACAGGATCCTATTACTAAGTCTTTGCCGTCAGTCCGTCCGTCTGTCACCGGGCTGTATCTCATGAACCGTGATAGATATTTTCAGAGATAATATATTTCCATTTCCGCTATTACAAAAATACTAAAAAACAGAATAAAATAAATATTTGAGGGGGCCCCATACAATAGACGGTTCTTTCGATCGATTGATAACGGGAGCAGGTAGACGCTTAAAAATTATAAATAATGGTCGATTTTTTATATTATTCTATTAGCAGTGTAGAATTTTTTTATAGCTTCAAGTGTGTTATAAATGTCTACAATGGGTGACGATTTGTTTGACGAGATAATGACGATTTGAGCAATTTGTGTTTTTAAAACTCACAGAACTTATTGTCAATTAACAACCCATAATGTCCCACTGCTGGGCTCGGGTCTCCTCTCAAAAGAAGGTTAAGGCCATACGTCCCCACGCTGGCCAAGTACGGGTTGGGGACTATTGTAAAAAAAATTAAATTAAGAAATATTTTAAATAATGTTGTGCGTATGGCGCGGCAGCGACGATTGTTTTTATTATATGCGATATTAATAGAAACCGCCGATGCGTGTATCTTGACCTTGTAATTCTGTATAGATGCAAAGTTTCTTTGAGAGGTCAGTACCCGACCTTTGATGATGCTGACAATTAGGCGCTGTGCACTATCAAAGTGCCGATGATCAAAACTAGGGATGCACTCTTTTTTGTTTTAATGGATATATTCATTCGCTATGTATATTTATGGTATAGTTTGTAATAAGCATAAATGCAAATCGCAGGCTTAGTCTTGTTCTTGCTCAAATTTTGCACGGTCAGTCTGGGTCTTTGTCTTGCTAAAATAAGGCGAACTTGGTGTGGGTCCTGCAAAATTGCAAGAACAAGACCGAGACTGCAAGACCAAAACCGTTATTGAGCAATACTAATTGTGGTACTTGCAAATTGCGGAAGCAAGATCACAAAAAGTAAGCTGGGAAAAGTGCGTTTCAGTTTATCACTTTTAGTAAAGAGTAAAGATGGTGCTATCTTGCGGTGGTAGTGTATTCATTGGTCATCGACTGCAAGGCTTAGACTTGTTCCCAGGGAATGCACTACGACTGTGGTTCATGACCACAGTCCTAGTGCGTTTTGTTTATTTACATTGTCGTTTGATACCAAAAACATATCTTTAAATATATAAATTTTCTATGTGTGTGTATGTGACTGAACTCCTCCTAAACGCCTGAACCGATTTTAATGAAATTTTTGTGTCTATTGCTGAGGATTCGAGAATGATTTATATATAAAAAAAGAAATAGATTCGACCCGTTGCGTTATCAGCGGTTGAAGTTATATTTTCTAGTCTATATAAAAATAAAAATGAATCACGAAAATATATGTACGCGCATGAGTTACGATCGACTGCACCAAATTGGATAATTCTTTTTTTATGTGTTTAAAAATAAAAGAAAACAGGAGGAGTTAATTTTTTAGTCCATTTAGTCGTATACACGGCGGCCCCGGGGGAAGTTAACACTAACACGGGCTTACTAAAATATGTAATTCGGTAATTCAAAATATTTTTAAGAAAATTAATATGGCGTTACTAAGTGTGCCGGGTCAGCTAGTATTTATATAAAAATGTATGCATACATTATATAAGGTAAGAAATGCAATAAATTATGTATAATTACAACTGGAAAATCCTCCTCGGTGACTAGCTTTAGCATGCGGATTCGTTTGCCAATAAGTTTATGCAATTAGGTATCTCAGTTTTATGCAACTTTCTTTACCCAACAGAATAAATGTATGAGTAAAGTGTACCAAACAAAACTCCTCGTACATTATATTGGACGAAACGAAACGTTGGTAACCAACAACAGTAGGTGTCAAGGTTAGAGGAATGAAATGTATTCAATCAGAACAATTATATACTAGCTTTATGTGGTACTACAGTTCAATATGTTTAGAGGTATCTGTGTCAAGCATGTCATCTTCCGTGACATACCATGTCTTGTGACACGCATCTCGTGACGTGACACAATCACGGCGCACGTCACATACATCAACGATGTGTGCGCTTACTACGGAGCTAATGTAGTGAGTCAAGGGGTGCGAGCGCGCCGCGCGACATTCGCTCACGAGTATTGTGCAGGCATGCGCGTTTGTTATAAAGTTATTTATGATATTATGATATGCTCCGTTTATGTAAATGATATTGTGTATACAACATTAAAGTATAGCAATAAATCACACTGCCTACTTATACGTGAACATGCAGCGTAAACATTATGAACTGTTGAACGAACAGTTTGTTCGTAACAGATGATGCATAGAGATAAGTGGACATAAGTAAGTTAATAAAAATATGGTGATATACAAATAAGAGAGCACTGGTTTGTGTAACATCATGCCGAGAAAGTTAGTTTGAGCGCGAGAGCTTGTCGCGTACTTCCGTAACAAGTTTCTTGTACACTTTTATCAACGGATACGTCTCGTCGAGTTTTACAAACTAGCAAACCCGCGTAACTGTCTCTGTTGTCCTTCGACCCCTCCCCCTTCCCCCCTCCTCCGGTGCCACGTCCCACAGAGCTGCCTCACCCCACGAGATCCACGCTCCACCACAATCACAACCGTTCTCTTCCGTTTGGTTGTATTTTTTGGTTTGCAACTTTTTCTTAGGACGCCTTCAGACGTAAGTAAGCCTTTGTGTCGAAGTGTTGTACGAGTTGGCGGTGAGCCAACTATCGGCAACTATTGTCGGTTCGATACAGATACACGGTGAACTGTAGATTTTGTGTTCGTTTCTTTTTTATCAATTAAGGTATACTCTATCTTACCATAATTATTAAATGTAGGAGAGCGCAGTAAGGGCTGGTTGCAAATCTGTGTTAGAAACTGCAATGACATTAATTACAAAGAACTACTGAAATCTTCTTACATTGTCGAATTTACAAATATTTTAGTAATTCATAGTAGTTTGAGTTATGTTCGTATAAAGTATAGTTTAGTAGTAACATGCTGACAGTTGGCACACGAGTGTACGCAGCTCGTGCGGCGCCACAACAGACCTATCCCTGTGGTGTCGGTTCTACCTCGCGGTTGCATTTCCTTCGCTTGCCGCCCTGCCCTCATTATTTACATCTTACAAATACAATATGAAAGAATACATAACAAACAAGTTATAACAAAGTTCGCATCCACCTACACCCCCACCACCAGCGTTTAAAGCAAAACGTTTTACTTTTAATATGTGGGTGAGTTTGGTGTCGTTTCGTTGCGTCATTATTTACGGGCGCAATTTACAGAGAACGTTAGACAGAGGTGCCGACTCTTCTCACATTCACTGTAACTGGCACTGTATTATGACCCACGAAGGCAGCATTCTGTCAAATGTTGGCAAAAGTTCCTATTTTTGTTATCGAAGGGAACTAGTACTAATGTTTCTGTCAGACATTGAATGACGAAACGTAAGAGTGGGTATGAAAGGAGCTGGTAATGTATTGTGTGGTGAATTAATTTAGAAATAATGGTGAAATAGAAGGGCTTCAGTAGTATTAGCTTATATATTTTTTAGTGATGCATGTGCTCATTTTTGAAGTCATATGTGTGTCTTTGTCGCCCTTATGTCGCAGTACACCTGTTTCTTGTAATTCGTTCATAGGCCAGTTGCCAGCATAATAACCTTGCTTTTAATTACATTCTTGGAACCAAACTGTACTTGACAAAATGTAGATGTTAAAAGTGTCTCTATAAGAAGTCTCTCTGAGAATATAGGCGTGCGTACTGTACTTTAAATATATGTGCGTATTGTTAAGTATGTATTCAAATTTGCACTATTATTAATTTTGTCGCTTCCAGCGATGAGAAGCCATTGATTGAAGTGGCGTGCAATTGGAGAGGCCTATGTCCAGCAGTGGACTGCAATAGGCTGATGATGGTAATGATGATTATTTTGTTCGGGTTTTGTTTAAACTTCAGTTAGCATGTGAAATTTTTATAACGTCTGAACAAATTGAAGTGACGTCGAACTTTCTCATAAGATGTGCATCTGTGGGACGCGAATATAAATACGGATGTAAGTGCTGCGAAATGTCCAAGCTCACATCAAACCTCTCTTACCATGCGTATCTGTAGTAAATGTGTTTTTGGCGTATAAAGTGATTTCCTGATCTAAATTAGTTCCTATGTTTCAAGCTATAACCAACGGAATGCTGCAGTTTCATTCACACAACAAAACTATGGAATGAATTGTCGCTTGCGGTATTCTCAGACCTTTACGACCTTCAAACCTTCAAGATAGGAACATAAGAAGGAGTTCTTAAAAGGCCGGCAATGCACTACTGACACCTCAGATGTTGCGGGTGTCTATGGGTGGCGGTAATCGTTTACCATCAGGCGATCTGTCTGCTCGTTAGCCCATAAAAACAAATCTGTTACCAATTTTATCAAATTCGTTCAACATCCAAGATGAAAGGCTTATTGTACATAAATATTGAGTAACTACCATATCACCGTTCCTCTCCATTGAAACAAGCCCTCATCATTTATGCTCCACTCAAACATGTAGATACAGTCAATATTATTCCTCGGCTTTACTGTAACATTCGTTGATTGAAAACACAGCACAACAAGTACTCGTGGCAGTCGTAGCGAGCGCGTAGAGTATTCGTAGCCAATATGGCGCTGCGCGGCGCGTGAATCTTCAGCCACTGATTTACATAAATCTTCTATCAAAATGTTTGTTGGTGTGTTTGACGAGTGACGTCACGAGGGATGTTTTGTGTTCTTGTAAAATATACGCCAGCGGCTTCAGGTAATGAAATGCTAAATAATACGCCTACACAGATATTGCGTTGCTCGCAAATTTAAGCTTAATATTGCTATTTACAGAGATTAAAGTTGGATGTATCAATAATAAGAATTTGTGCAGAGCCATTCAAAGGAGATAATTCTAAGAGAAGTTAGAAATGCTCGTATATGTAAAGTGTTATGTCGCAATACACTTGACCGACAGGCGGTATCACAGCAACTGTCCCGTGAGTTGACACACAATGTACGAGTACGGTCCAATGACAGCTGGTAGGGGACATTTATCGCGCAATTTGCGTTGTACGAGGTGGTTACATAATGGGGCGGTTGTTCTGCGAATCCGTTCAAAGACATTGGACGCTAGCTTGGCGTCCGGACGCTTACCTGAGTGCTGGAAGAGCGGGAAGCTGGTCCTGTCGAGGTCCTGCCCGCATGGTCTGGCATCTCAGCGAGGCAGGCCCCGAACTGTCGGACGCCCAATTCTAGTTCCGAGAGAGGCGTTCGACGGTCGATGCCGTGATGCGCCTGAGGGCCATGACCGAAGAAGCGGTGAACTGTGGCGGGGTGTTGTTGGCGGTGTCTCTGGACATCGCCAATGCCATTAATAGTCTGCCATTTAGCTGCATCTGGGAAGCACTCCAGTACCATGGGGTACCAGAGTATCTGAGGTGGCTGGTGGCAGACTATCTGGAGAAGCTTACCATCGTGTATGAGGACCGAGATGGCACCTTGAGACGGCGAACCATGTCGTGCTTCTTCCACAGGGCTCTGTCCTAGGACCACTCCTGTGGAACGTGGGGTACGACTGGGTCCTTCGCGAGCGTCTCCCCCCCGGACTGGGCGTAATTTGTTACGCCGATGACACGTTGGTCACAGCCCGGGGGGTGAACTTCCAGGAGGCGGCGTGCCTGGCCACCAGGGGTGTCTCTCTAGTGGTCGGGCACATCGAGGCGCTTGGCTTGCAGATGGCCCTGGACAAGATGGAGGCCCTGTTGTTCCATGGGCACCGTCGTAGGCCGCCCCCCAGAGCCTCCATAGTGGTCAACTCAGTCCTTGAACCGGTTCGGGCCCAGATGAAGTATCTGGGCCTGATCCTCGACGGTAGGTGACTCTTCGACGAGCACTTCCGACAGCTTGCTCCCAAGCTGGTCGACACTGCCTACGCCCTCGGGCGATTCTTACCCAATCTGGGTGGAGCCAGTGTCGCAACGAGAAACCTCTTCACGGGGGTTGTCCGGTCGACGGCGCTGTACGGCGCACCGGTGTGAGTGTCGGCTCTGACCGCCCAGAATAAGGCGCGCCTCTTACGGCCTCAGAGGGTATTGGCGGCCAGAGCCATACGCGGATACCGCACGGTGTCGGCGGCGTGCGCCTTGGCCGGTACACCCCCGTGGGATTTGGAGGTGGAGATGCTCGCCGAAGTTTATACGAAGATATAAGAAGTGCGGGCGGCTGAATTCCGGGCGGAGAGTGGCATTCGCCAACCGCCCGAAGAGGTACGCGAGTGGCGTGAAGCCGCTCGTCGATCCACGATGGCTCGTAGGTCGTCGCGGCTAGAGGCTCCATGTGCTGGCTACGCCACCGTGAAGGCTCTCCAGCCGGTCATCCTCGAGTGGACAGGGCGGCAGCACGGGACCCTTTCCTTCCGACTGACGTAGGTGCTTTCCGGGCACGGTTGCTTCGGGAAGTAACTGCATTCGGTCGCCAGGAGGGAATTGAGTCCCGCCTGCCACCACTGCCCCTGCTATGAGCGCGCCTACCAGCGCTTCATGCCGCCTTGAGTGTGGCCGCGGATGGGCGAGACGGGTTTCCCCCTCCATCCGCTTTACAGGCCAGCCGCGAGGAAGCGACGTCACGCATGTGCCGTACGTCGCCTAAATTGAGAGTTTTTTTTAACAGCAGACGGCGCCCGCTTCAGTGCGGGCAGGCGCTGGGAGGGTTCCGGATGGCGTAAGAAAGCGGTTCCCGGATCCCTCCCATCTCAGGTGCAGAGTGGCACACCGTGTGGTTTTAGTCGGTTCGATTCCGGTCCACCGCTCCGCCGCGCTCTTTTCCTCAAACTGTTATATCGTAAACAGGACAACCATGTGTATCACATGACTGTCAGGATTTACATTTCCCTCGCAAATATTTGTACTTACGAAAACCATGGTGCAGACTGCACTAAATAAAACATGCAAAGGGATCCTGATAAGAAAAGAACCACCAATTTATCACTTAAATGAATTATTCCTATTGTTATGCACGAACTCTTATTTGTTGCATACACTTTGCTTTCTATTTACGTTTAAATTCAATAATATTTTTTACTTTAGTAACCAAACTTCTATAAACATCTATATTATAGACATCATAAATAATTCTTCCACGACAGAAATGATCCTGCGATATCCGACAGCAGTTGGTACAAATAATCACCAGACCAATAGGATCGTCAATTCAGTTTGTTAAGCAAGACACGCTAAATTGTGTAGCTACAACTCTGTAAAAATAGAGTGAGCAAAATAGTGAGCGTTTGACACGTACTTTGCACTCCTGACGCACCTGCTTAAAGCCGCGAGCCGTGCTTCGACCTCATCTACACTTGTCTTTGTGATGGTCATCGTCGCGGCCACGGTCAAGCTCCATGCGCCGACGTCAGATATAGTAGTCTAGCTCATGTTGATACTCACGTCGGTGTATTCTACACCTCACAGTTTTCTTTCCTATGTCAGACATAAATAAATACATTCAGAATTTGTTTACACATGGTACCAGCATAAATCAGTCAGCTCCCGCTAGAGATGCAAGTTTATTGATAAAAAAAAAAGCTAGTTCCTATGAATAAGTTTAGTCAGCTTTGTCGTATCTGACGCAAATACTCAATGAATGGCAGAATCAAGTAATCACAAGAGCCAAATAAGAAGAGTCATAACAAAAATAGATTGTATCATAAGAAATGAATGGACTGTATTCGTTTGCATGAGGCTATAACTCTGATGTGTTTTCTTGATTTCAAACTGAGATAATGTTGAGAGAATTGTGTATGTCTGGACGGTAAGTAAAGTTCTTTGAGGCTGTTTGGAACCAGCGGTGAACACTTTAAATAAAATAACATCCAGTGAACTCGTTGCTCTGGTTTTTTGACCTATTATTGCAGACTCGCTGAGCCCCGCGGTGTTACCCACGGTGCAAAGATATTGTGTGAATTGTATATAGGCGGTTGGCGGATGGGGGAGAAAACCCGTCCCGCCCATCCGCGGCCACACTCAGGGCGGCATGAGGCGCTGGTAGGCGCGCCTCCGCCGCCCGGTTCGCCGGCGGCGGATCGGGTCCGAGTGGAGATCGTCTTCCCGGGCCTTCTACGCCGCCTCCTTCTGCGAGATGACTTCGTCGCAGAAGGTCGCGACCGCGGTAAAACTGCTCTCGCCGCCGGCCATGGATCGTACGACGGCCGACAGCGAGTGATCTCCTCCGATGACTGCAGTGAGGGCCCGACGCTGCGGCGCCCAAGCGGGGCACACCGCCAGCGTGTGCTGGGCCGAGTCCTCACTGCAGTCGCAGTGGTGGCAGGCGGGACTCAATTCCCTCCTGGCGACCGAGTGCAGGTACTTCCCGAAGCAACCGCCGCCCTGCCCACTCGAGGATGACGGGCTGGAGCGCTTCCACGGTGGTGAAGCCAGCACGTGGAGCCTCCAGCCGCGAAGACCAACGAGCCATCGTGGTTCGACGGGCGGCTTCACGCCACTCGCGTACCTCTTCGAGCGGAGGGCGAACGCTACTCTCCGCCCGGAATTCAGCCACCCGTTGATAAACTTCGGCGAGCACTTCCGCCTCCAAATCCCACGGGGGTGTTCCGGCCAAGGCGCAAGCCGCCTCGGTCTACACCGTGCGGTATCCGCGTATGGCTCTGACCGCCAGTACCCTCTGAGGGCGCCAGAGGCGCGCTTTATTCTGGGCGGTCAGAGCCGACACCCACACCGGTGCGCCGTACAGCGCCGTCGACCGGACGACCCCCGTGAAGAGGCTTCTCGTTGCGACGCTGGCTCCACCCAGATTGGGCAAAAGTCACCCAAGGGCAGAGGCAGCGTCGACCAGCTTCAGAGCAAGCTGTCGGAAGTGCTAGTCGAAGAACCACCTACCGTCGAGGTAGTAGAGGGAGATACTTCATCTGGGCCCGAACCGGTACGAGGACCGAGTTGACCACTATGGAGGCGCCGGGGGGCGGCCCGCGACGGGGCCCATAGAAGAGCAGGGCCTCCGTCTTGTCCAGGGCCACCCGCAAGCCCAGCGCCTCGATGCGCCCGACCGCCAGAGAGACTCCCCTGGTGGCCAGGCACGCCGCCTCCTGAAAGTTCGCCCCCCGGTCTATGACCAATGTGTCATCCGCGTAACAAATTACGCCCAGCCCGGAGGGGAGACGTTCGCGAAGGACCCAGTCGTATTCTACGTTCCACAGGAGTGGTCCTAGGACAGACCCCTGCGGAACGTCGCACGACATGGGTCGCCGTCTCAAGGCGCCATGTCGATCCTCGTACACGACGGTACGCTCCACCAAATTGTCTGCCACCAGCCGCCTCAGGTACTCTGGCACCCCGTGGTAGCGGAGCGCTTCCCTGATGCAGCTGAATGGCAGACTATTAAAGGCGTTGGCGATGTCCAGAGACACCGCCAACACCACGTCACCATAGCTCACCTTCAGTCACGACCCTCAGGCGCATCACGGCATCGACCGTCGAACGCCCCTCTCGGAACCCGAATTGGGCGTCCGACAGGTCGGGGCCAACCTCGCTGAGGTGCCGGACGATGCGGGCAGAGAGCACCCTCTCGAACAACTTGCCCGCCTCGTCCAGCAACACGATGGGCCCGTAGGCCGCGACTGACCATCTGGCCATCGACGGGGGCGTGTGTTCCGCCTGCTGCGGAAATAGGCCCTCGACCACTTCCAGCAGGAAGCTGAGCTGGAGAGTCTCGGCAAGGGTAGGGCCCGCCGTGCGGAGCTTTTGACGCACCGCACGATATGGGCGACCCCAGGGGTCACGATCGAGACCCTCCAGCATCTCCTTTCGACTTTCGTCTTTGGCGCTGCAAATGGCCAGCTTCAGAGTTTTCCGCGCCTCGCGGTACTCCTCGTCAAGCTGGCCCTCCTCGCCGTCTCCGCGGTGACGCCGCCGGCTGCGGGTGTAGGACCTCCGGGCACGTGTACAAGCCGCACGGAGGTCCACCAACTCCTGGGACCACCAGTAGACCTCATTTCGTGGAGGTCGACAACCTTGAATCCGGGGCATGACCGCATCGCAAATCTGCGTAATCGCATTGCGGAAGCGGCCATTCCCCGTGTCGATCTCCTCGGTCGAGGCCCGCGGAGACAGCCAAGACTGAACAATGGCTGCCTCCTCTAGCAGGTCCCTATCGAGCTTGGCGACAGCCCACCGCGGAAAGCGCGGGGAACGCCGCGCCACGTGACCCCTACTGGGGCCCTGGGACCGGGAGAGCTCGAATCGGATGTATAAATGATCCGAGAGCGTCTCAACCTCATTCAGGACACACCAGTTCCTTACTCGTGCGGCGACAGCAGGGGTAGCGAACGAAAGGTCCACTATCGATCCCCCCTGCTGTCGCACGCACGTATTGGTGGAGCCTCTGTTTAGGAGACAGAGGCCCACCGAGGCCGCCCACTCTAATGAACGTATCCTATCGCAACTGGTCACGGCACACGATGCCGTTCACGAAGTTATTCGAAAATATGTGTACCTCGGGCAAATTTTGCCGTTAGATAGACACAACTAGGCTTGGGCAGCGTGTGGGAAACTTCGTCGGGTCTTTTCTTTTTCGATCTCACAGTGCCCAAAGACGAAAGTCTTCAATCAGTGCGTCCTATCATTTACTTACGACACGGCTGGTCCACAAGTTCAAAGTCGCTTAGCGTGCTATGGAGAGGGCTACGCTCGGCGTTCCTCTAAGAGATCGCATCAGGAATGAGGTGATCTGGCAGAGAACCAAGGTCATCGACATAATCTAAAGGAAAAGCAAGTTGACGTGGCCGTGGGCTGGCCATATTAGCCGCAGAACTTATGACCGTTGGGGTAAACGGGTTCTTGAGTGGAGACCTCATCTCGGCAAACACAGTGGAAGACGTCCACAGGCCAAGTGGAATAATGATTTGCCCAAGACGGATGGCAGGAGATGGATACGAGAAACCGAAGATCGAACCAAGTGGTGCGCAATGGACTCTCTCAAGGCGCACCACTTGGTACGATCTTCGGCTTCTTCTCTCGGATCTTCTTCATCAGCCTCTACAGACTGCTCTGCCTACGCAGAGGCCCATGTACAGCAGTGGACTGCGATAGGCTGATAATGATGAGATGCGTATTTAAGCGTTTCTGGATATTCTACCCCTAAGGGGGTGAAATAGGGGTTGAAAGATTGATTTTAGGTTAGTCTGGAAGTCCGTCGTTTTTTTAAATCAGTAACCTGAAATTTTGTCTTCAGGGTTTTGATAAGAAATGAATCAATAGTTTTACTAACATTTATGGGAATTCTACTCCTAAAGGGGTTAAAATAAGTGTAAAAATATTATTTATTTATTTTTAATCAACAGCCCATTAATAAGAACTTTGAAAATAGTTAACTTTACATAGTTTTTAATTAAATACATTTAATAAACTTCCACGCGAGCAAAGCCGCGGGTAACAGCTAGTAGCTTATACAGCTTTATTATTGTAAAGCTTCATTAAAATCCATTCAATAGTTTTTACGTGAAAGAGTAACAAACATCCATCCAGACTTACAAACTTTTGCGAGTATAATATTAGCGGGACAGTAAGTACCTCTGACAAACTAACGTTTCTCCTAACTGATGATGCCGACGTATCAAATACTCGTGTGGATAGTTTTTACTGTTGCAGTGTTTACGAAAATAATAGCGAACGTTATTGCTACAAAGTTGATACCTTAGCTAAGTATCTTTACAACGCTAATCAAAATTTTAAAAAACTATAGAAAACATTAGCGGAAGTCGGTTAAAAACAAACAAAGAAACGTGCATAAAAAGTCTATTACAAGAACTACCTATTTTGAAAAATGTTTTGATTGATATAAGACTATTCGTTTTTGCGTAGGTTGGAGTCGCGCCAGTTGTCGAAGGAAATGGAATCATTTAATCTTAAGCGCAAATACTCAGATACAAGTACGACAATATTTTGATAAGACAGACAATGTTGAAAGTGATTACACCGAATAACGATCATCGGCGCTGGATGTACTTGTCAGTTGGTTGTATTTATTATTGAAAGTGGGTCAGCGCGCATTGGTCAGCTCCAGAACAATTCGCAAATATTTATAGGGTGGAGTGTTCGGTCGCGCTTATTGACACAGCCTCCCCGCATGTGATGGTGATGCCCGCTATACATTTATATATTTCAATCTCAAATAATTTAAATAGTCCTTTTACAGCCCATGAAACAATAATGAACCATTATCTGGTTTTTCTATTATGACGAATCTTCTATATAAATAAATAAAATTAGAGTGTCTGTTTGTAATATTGAAATAAGCGCTTTTTACTAAATCCATATGTGTGTATACACGGTACATATTTTACATTTTTTGTCTGTCTGTCTATTTGTTCCGGATAAACTGATGATGATGAGTAACTGAGGCTACATTATTTTAGACTAGCTTCGCTGCTTGGCCCGCAGTTACATCAACAGACGCGGTTAGCGCCGCAGGGCTCAGCTAGTTACTAAATATAATTAATTAAATATAAATAATTAATATTATGAAATAATAAATTGAGTGCATGTAATATAAATATGCCAAATGAACCAAACTTAATGCTGGTGTTATTATTAGAGCAACTTTTGATTGATGAATTCATTCATCAACAATACTCGTAATGTCAAGAGACTTGAAATAGTCGTTTCGCCTACTGCCTGATCATTGCTCAGTCTGAACTAGTAATAAATTTACGATTATTCATGAAAAGGTTTATTCATTCGAAATATTCTGTGTATGTATCAATATAGGGCATTTTATTTAAGTCCGGCGAACCCTAAACCCGTTCCCAAAAATATTCGAGCATGCGCGGCACTCGGCGCTGGAACGCGCCCCGCTATGCAACAATAAAAAAAAATTATATCGATAGCTGTTTGTGTAAAATAATTGAAACTTTGTAACGCAGCGAACTCTGACTATCCTGTTGTTAAGCTTTGACAAGAGTGTTTTAGCATACACAGCGTGGAAGAGAAAACATTCAAAATAAAAGTTGCACGGTTGCCTCTCTCCTTTTACGTTTTTTGTCGGTCTCTCAAAAATGTGAAGTATAACGCTTGTCGAGGGCAAAGTATCAATCTATGTGACAATTAAGAGACAGGGCGAGTCCATAATATCATAATTATTTATCTCTCAAACAAATTGTATAAGAATACATAATTGTGGGTAGGGCTCCTAGAAGGTGGCACGACGACCTGGTGAGGGTTGGCGGATGCGGACTACCTTGGGGAAGGCCTATGACTAGCCGCGGGCAAGTTGTTCGAGAGGGTGCTCCCTGCCCGCATCGTCCGGCATCTCAGCGAGGTTGGCCCCGACCTGTCGGACGCCCAATTCGGGGTTCCGAGAGGGGCGTTCGACGGTCGATGCCGTGATGCGCCTGAGGGCCGTGACCGAGGAGGCGGTGAGCTGTGGCGGCGTGGTGTTGGCGGTCTCGTTAGACATCTCCAACGCCTTTAATAGTCTGCCATTCAGCTGCATCAGGGAAGCACTCCGCTACCACGGGGTGCCAGAGTACCTGAGGCGGCTGGTGGCCCCCCGGCGCCTCCATAGTGATCAACTCAGTCCTCGTACTGATTCGGACCCAGATGAAATATGCGCACCGGTGTTGGTGTCGGCTCTGACAGCGACCACGTTGGACCAAAGGCGCTCACTGCTGCGGGTTCTGTAGCAATATACTCACACACTGTGGTTGGTCACCGGCCAGAGGACGACATTTTGTTATTGTAATACTGTATAATAAATACGCATTAGTGTCACAAACTTATATCAATTTGGTCACTGGCTCGTTACTATACTGTTACGATATTACTTTATTTAACTTATCTACAAAATAAATAAAAATTCACTATGGGAAGTCTGAAATCAACTGTCGGGTGGCGTACCTTGTGAAATTGGCTTTACTAAGAACTATATCCTTTTGTTCGGTAGTATTCGGGCAAAGCGACTGAATGTTGCCGAGAAAGACTACTGCATTTCATATCTCGATGTAATTCAATTTGGTCCACCCCGAGGTAATAAAGTATAAAGTGGCTCTTCGGAGCTGAGCCGAGCGATGTGGAGATACGTTAAACAGTGTGAGGTGAGCCGCTTCACCACAAGCAAGATTAGATCTCAAGTTGATAAATACTGGAACTGCTTACAATAGCCATATTTGTACCATACAACGGTCACTTGGTCAAAACACAACGAAATGAATTGTCAGAGAAGATATAAAATACGAAACGATGTAAATCTGATAAATAAATCTAGATGTCATTCCGTGTACAATGTTTATTAGTAAATATTTAAGCCTTAAGATCAAAGTAGTCTCGAAAGATAAGCAGCCTCAGAGTCGAAGGGGGAAGACTCTCGTTAATCCACAACAATACATTTTGTTCTTCAGCGGTCGTCCAAAGAGAATTAGTCCGGCAGCAAAGCCAATGTGACGGTATATTATGTGATATTAGTTAATAGACTGTAAATGGTTCAAACGACTCTCTCTTTAACAGCAGATTAAGTTGTTTCCGAAAGGAAAAGAATCGATTAATAATTTTAACATCATTTTAAACCCTAAATGTTATTTTTTCCTGCATTTAATCTAATAGTTAAGAGATTAAACAGATTTTCATAACAGAGAGGCGCTCATAGCCCAGTTGCACTCGGTGATTAGAAACAATCATCGAGGGTAAACAACGATGGCGCGGTCAGTACCTGGATGGGTGACCGCTGGTGGCATGTTACCATGAGCGTCTCCGTGATTCGGAGGTCACGTTAAGCAGTCGGTCCCGGTTCTTATCATACGATAACAGTCGTGAAGCTTAGTTGGAGGCCTTCGGGCGGCTTAAAAACATCCAACGGCAAGATTTACGTAACCACAAGTATTCTTGCCAGTCCCCAACCCGCACTTGGCCAGCGTGGGGACGTATGGCCTTAACCCTCTCCTGAGAGGAGACCCGAGCCCAGCAGTGGGACATTATGGGTTGTTGTTTGTTTGTTTCATAACAGACGTTATATATTTCGAGACTTATAGGAATTAGGGCGCCACTGCACTTCTTACTCTTCACTTCACTCTACTTCTAGAACCGACTAAAACCTCACGGTGTGCCAATCTGCGTCTGAGACAGGAGGGATCCGGGAACTGCTTTCTTACGCAATCCGGACCCCTCCCAGTGCCTGCCCGTACTAAAGCGGGCACCGTCTGATGTCAAAACTCTCAAATTAGGCAACGTACGGCACACGCGTAACGTCGCCTCCTCGCGGCTGGCCTGTGAAGCGGATGGAGGGAAAAACCCGTCCCGACCATCCGCGGCCACATTCAGAGCGGCATGAGGCACTGATAGGCGCGTCTCCGCCACCCTGTTCGCCGGCGGCGTATCGGGTCCGAGTGGAGGTCGTCCTCCCTGGCCTTCTCCGCCGCCTCCTTCTGCAAGATCACGTCTTCGCAGAAGGTCGCGACCGCAGTAAAATTGCTCTCGCCACCGGCCATGGAGCGTACAACGGTGGGCAGGCGGCGCGAAGCGGGGGACACTGCCAGCGTGTGCTGGGCCGAGTGCCGAGGAGAGTGTAATTGCTTACAATTATATCTACGCAAGAAATTAGGTAGCTGTTACTTTGTGCAGCATATCCTCGCGCAGCATCAGTAGTTTCATGTTGTTTTATTTAAGGTCAAAAACAGGTGTATTAGAATTATTAAAATATACTAACATATTTTAATAATGGTTGGTGCGATATTTAAGCACTTGTATTTAATTCATTTATAAATTTAATAATTGTTATCTATCAGTTCAAGTTATATAATTTACTTGTTTATACATGTTAAAGGCAATAAGCTTTTATATCATATAAATTGTGTAATGACGTTACAAGTTGGTAGTAAAAGTTTTAAAAGAAAAATTAATTTGTTCCTTTTAGGGCATTCAAAAAATATCATGTTTAAAAAAAATTAATTTAAGTACTTTTTTACTTTTAGAGTTTGGTACCTCAAAAGGAAAAAAGGTTGACCCTCTCTCTGTTTGTCTAAACCCTTTTTCTCAGGAATACGTAGAGGTCTCAAGCGGAAATTCATATCAAAAACTACTACCGTTTATTCGCAAGGGAATCAAAACCTACAGGGTACTTGCCGTGAATTCAGAATCTACAAATTTGGTACGAAGCAAGGTTTTACAGCACATACAAATGAAAGATAGCGAACAGCATAAATGTATAGTTACATCATATAATTTACCCACAGGTTTGTGCGGAAACCTCGGTGCGCGAAACCGACTCGCACTTTTTTGTTATAGTTAGACAGGTTTCTCAGTCTATTCATTTATTCAATGCATCAATGCTGCAAGATATCTAGTACCAAAGTACTTATCAAGACAAATCAAAAGAGCCCAAACTCAAGGCGGTTATGTCGTTTTAATTCAGAGATTCTATAAACACCTTTCCACCTCATCATCAAATCGTGGTTACTATTTAGGACTAAGTACTCGACATGATCGAGCAAAGGATTCCAAACTCGATTGTCTTGCATCGGTCCATAACAGAGTTCTTATGAACACCTTCCGGCTCCGTCATCAGACCTTGGATACTATCAAAATATAAAGTAATCGTCACGACAAATCAAGTGATTCCAAACTCGATGGGTTCCATAGTTTCAGTACTGAGTTCCTATGGCCACCTTCCAACTCTTGCATCAGATCAGCTCCATATCATCGGATTGTCACGCTATATACATATACCTGTATCATTTCAGCACAATCGGTAAAAGATATCTGCTTGAAAATTGAGTTCCAAGATTCCACCCGAACAAACATAGCTACATACAAACATTGCAAGTTAAATAAAATAATATAATAATAATAATATTTGTTTATTACTCTTTCACAAAGGTAAGTACAGGTACAATGCAGAACAATGCGTAACAATTATTCCTTTGTGAGAGACTGGTGTCTATATTAAGAAAACCTGTGTTACAGATCACCAGGCTCCCACCTCTTGGATATACTTAGATGGTACCGAAAATTACGGCTTTGCTATTATTAAAGCCATATTAAAAATTGTACGCTATGGTCGTCTTCCAAAATTTTGTTGATCAGTATTTCTTTTTAATTCATTTTAAGTAATATTAATATTCTTAAAATTGAAGTCACAGTCTCGTGTGATCTCTCACTTAGTCGTTACGTTTCTTTGCTTAAATCATAGATCGTCAACATTTTGTTACTTTGTAAGTACTAAATTTCTATGTACCTGCATTTATAATGAAGACGTGTGGAGTGTGTAACGTGCAATTTAAATACGGAGTACAATGTGCTTCCTGTAAAAACCTTATGGATTTTGAAAAAGTATGCATCTATGAAGCTGGTTGGAGAAAATTTGAAGCAGATAAAACGAAGGCAGATGGGAAGCCAGAATAAAAAAAGAGCACAGTGGAAATGCCCAAAATGTAGAACTTCATCACCAGCCATGAGTGCCTAAGAACCACCTGCATCTTTAGAAACCTGTCAAAGCGATAGCTGTCAAGTCTGCCAATGTTGGTTGAAAACATGAGAACCCTCAAAAGAACTCACGAAGCTAAAGTCGGCGTGTAACTACTCCTGCGCGAAGCTCGACGAATTTAGTGCTAGACTCGATGATTAGGAAACAAAAACGTCGGAACTTTTAACGTTAAAGTAGAGGGTTGGCTCGTAGGAATTAGACTTGGTGAAGACTAAATCTAAACTTGCCTCTCCTGATCAGCAATCGCGGCTTAATAACGTGGAGATTAAAGGAGTACTCCTTTAATCTCCACATTATTTTATCATTAAATAAAAATGAAAACTCATTCGCATTTTGGAAGCCATCAGTCCAGTCCAGATCAACTACAGCTATCAAAAGTGACACGTAAACTATGTACCTAGAATTCTCACGTATAATTCCAAAGAGAATCTAATCATTGTGAGCTTCCGTAATAGGTTCAACAAGGAAAATTATATCGCCGCTGCGCAAGCTGACAGAGTACTTTCCACTCTAGTGTTGGTTTCCAGGGCACTCCTCATTGAATTTTTGTGAACGATCATCTAAGTGGTGACTCTAAGAGGTGTTACTAAGCAGTACTAAGACTGTTACAAAAGAAAAAAATACGATTTTATTTGGGTCAAGCACGGTAAACTTGACGTTCGAAAAAACGTTATCTGTAAAACTGAATAAAAATAAACTATCTGATAATAAGAAATTTGTAAATTAAATAGACTAGGTCTAAACCCGTCATAATGTTCAGTAGTTTTATTTCATTTAGCAGAAAAACTAATTGAATAACCAACAACTATACACTAAATGCCTAGACAGCAATCAATCCGTAACCTGGGAGTACATCATAATAGCAAATTATTATTTGACGAGCACATCAACATTATAGTTAGGAAGGCTTCCATGGTACTGGGTTTTCATCATCATCATCATCATCATCATCATCATCATCAGCCTATCGCAGTCCACTGCTGGACATAGGCCTCTCCAATTTCACGCCACTTTGTTCGATCTATGGTTCGTCTTGCGCAAATCATCGCTCCACCTGGTCTGTAGACGTCCTACACTACGTTTGCCGAGACGCGGTCTCCACTCAAGAACTCGTTTACCCCAACGGTTATCGGTTCTCCGCCAAATGTAGCCAGCCCACTGCCACTTCAGCTTGCTAATCCTGTGGGCTTCGTCGATGACCCTGGTTTTTTATCGGATCACCTCGTTTCTGATGCGATGCCTTAGAGAAACGCCGAGCATAGCCCTCTCCATAGCAAACTGAGCGACTTCGAACTTATGGACCAGTCGAACCGTAAGTGTCCACGTTTCGGCTACGTATATCATTACGGGTCGAACGCACGCATTGAAGACTTTCGTCTTTAGGCACTGTGGGATCGACGATGAGAAGACCCGAAGAAGTTTCCCAAACGCTGCCCAACCTAGCCGGACTCTTCTGTTCACCTCGTCCTCAAAGTTGTTTCTACGGTTCGCAACCGGTTCCGGTAGTACATGTTCATTGAACATGACCTTGGTCTTGTCCAAGTTCATCCGTAGGCCGATGCGCCCAGAAGAATCAGCCAGGTCGTTTTATTGTAGGTCCTGCAGCGTTTCTGCCATGATGACAACGTCATCTGCAAATCGCAAGTGAGAGATGTATTCGCCATTGATGTTGATACCGTGCCTTTTCCAGTGCAGCGTCTTAAACAAGCCCTCCATTGCATTAGTGAACAATTTCGGGGATATAACATCCCCTTTTCTCACTCATCGATGCAATGGTATGGGTCTTGTATGCTGATCCTGTACTTGAACGGACATAGTGGCGGCTTTGTGGAGACATCTCAACACTTGGATGTATCGCCAATCTACTTGGTAACGCTGCAGGGACTCCAGAACAGACCAGATCTCGATCGAGCCAAAGGCCTTTTCATAGTCCACAAATGCTAGACGTCTGCGGTCGTTAAATACCAGCCACAGACGAACGAATCCCCTCTTCCTCACGTAGAACAGTATGTTTAGAGCAGGCATTAGATATAAATTAATGTATTATAAAAAACTAAATTGGCAAAAACCATAGCAATAGTACAGATAAAATGTATTGTGGCTATTCATTTGTTGGCTGAGTACACGAATGAATCGCTTTAACATCGCCTAACTTGGCGTGGCAGCGCCTTGGTGGTGATAGTTTAAAATATTATCGGTGCGAAAGTTTCGAGTGCGTATTATTACGACGATCTGACGTTATATCCAACAGATAATATAATTCACTTTGAACGTAAGTACAAAGATGTAGGAAACCGACGCAGATTTGCCATGGCTGTAAGTGTGCCAATTTTTATTGTTTACTGTCTTCTTAATAATATGAGTTTAGCATGATAATATAATAATTTTAGCTTGATATTTGATGATTTGTGTTTGCTGAACTAAAGTTACAAGTATGTTAAAACTACCGAAGGATTATTATTTTATGTAACATATATCGCCCAAACAGCCTAAACAACATTGGATTAGAAATATCAGCTGTAAAATCTAAAGTTTGTAATTTTAGTTGCGGACGCATGAAAAGGCAAATTAATTTAGAAATTGATAACAAACCTTTGATGTCAGTAGAATCCGTTAAATATCTAGGCTTATGGCTTGACAGATCTCTTTTATAGCAAAAGCATATTAATGAAATATCGCAGAAAAATTCAAAATTCTTAAACTTGCTCAAGGTTTTGGCGGGGCCTACCTGGGGAATTCACACTAAACATTTGCGAACGATTTATATTTCCCTAATACGAAGCAGATTTGATTACGGGTGTTTCCTCTATGGTAGTTGTGCTAATACCCACCTGTATAAAATTGATAAAATACAAAATCAAGCCTTAAGAATCATAGGTGGTTTTATTAAAAGCACGCCAGTATATGCTATGGAAAGTGAATTATGCATACAACCGCTTTTCGTGCGAAGAACATTTCTTGCTTATAAATATTACTCGAAAGCAATATCTTGGACTGATAACCCAACTATTGAGCTATTGAACAATCTTCACTTGATATCAAATATGCTCATTCTGATGTTAAGGATATTGAAATAAACTCATCCTATCCACTTGAAATGTTTTGTCTTGACACATGGATATCATATATAGATCTGGATAATATTATCAATATTAATTTAAATTGTATTAAAAAGTCAAAGTGTGATTACGAAATTAATTCTTTAAGATTAGACGTAGTGAAGGAATTGAATATTATGTACGATGGATGGCTACATTTTTATTCAGATGGCTCTAAAAGTTCTGATGGTAATGGAGCCGCGTATCACTGTCCAAGCGGCTCAGCTATGTACAGAATTTGCTCACCTATTTCAATTATGACGACGGGGTTAGTTGCAATTTCAGAAGCTCTAAATCATATGAATGGTTCAGGTGGCCAAAACTTTGTAATTTTTACAGACAGCAAAAGCGCCTTGCAGCACTTGGCTCGATGCGCCTCTGGTTACAGAGGTGTATCGATAGCCTATGTTATAATTAAAAAGGTACGTGATATCAGTGCTTCAAAGAATCTGAAATTGCAATGGATACCATCGCACATTAATATTAAGGGCAACGAGGAGGCGGACCGATTAGCCAAATTAGCGATAAAGGAAGGGCATAATATAAATATTAAACCACATTACTCCGAGCTATTACATAAATTCAAAATTAATTGTTACAATAAATGGAAAGAGTATTTTAATGAACAGTCGAAAATAAAAGGAATTTGGTACGAGACTATTCAGTCCGAGCCTCCTCATGTACCATGGTTCGGTAACTTAGAAATAAGTAGATCGTGGGTTACAATACCTCATAGACTACGTTCTGGACACATTCCGTCAAAAAAATTTGAATATCTAATACGTAGGGCTAACTCACCAAATTGTGAGATGTGTAACATTGTGGACGACGTTCAACATTTGTTGATGGAATGTGTCAAGAATCAATATAAAAGAAATTTAGTAATGGAGCAGTTGAACTTGAATTATTTGGATGTCGGTATAATTCAAAGTGTTTTGGCTATACCAACATCAAAAAAAGCTATAAAATTGTACAGTTTAGCATATAATATTTAAATGTTATTTGATTAAATTAAGGACTTATGGGTCTGGCATACCCTAATAGGGTAAAAGTCCCTAAAATTTAAAGAAAATATATATATATATATATATATATCGCCCATCTAAACTGCCTGTAAGAGACAAGGTCGCTTGATGTACATTTACAATTTAGCTTTATTTGAAGTAATTTGAATTTGACGTATATGTATACGTTCTCCATTATTACTTGGCAACAAATAGCTAATCGGTGGTGGTAATTAACTGGTAAAAACTTGTGACTTGTTTTATTTTTATCGCTTATTATTAATAATACTGCTTAATTCTACATAAGCACATACAAAAAGTTTCGAACTACTTTACAGACTGTGCGAATCAGTGACGATGTAACTAAACAACCTGTAAAGCTGTACCAACCGACCCGCGCATTCAAAAGACAACAAGAATAGCGACGTGATTGTTTAACCGCACTCTCAGCAGTTACGAATAGTCGACGGAGCGCAAACTAGTTAAAATTCAATGAGTTAGACTGTTGGCACAGAGGTCAGTTGCATTGAACTGTGAGGTGCGCCGAGCGCCGCGGAAAGCAGTGGCGGGCTACCGATGTATCAGTCCATTGAGAGCGCAGCGCCACGTCCGAGCCGTTCCTCTGCACCGAGTGCGCTGGAACGAACGAGCTCATAACTGATTAGTGGCGTGGCGCCGCTCCGCCTGACGCACGTCATTAGGGACTAAATATGTTTGTCCTGCATCAGAGCTAGCGCTGCAGATGAATCAGCCTGTGTGACAATTTAAAATATCTACAGTTGATTTGTTTGAAACCAATAAGTATATACTGGATTAATGAACAAAAAAAATTGTTGCGTTCTTTTTTCTTCTTTTGGGTGACCGATTCGAACAGAAATTTCCCAAATAGGTCTTATCTTTTTAGTTTTTTTGTAATTTATACACCTTAGTGGTATGCTACTTAAACCATGTTAAACAATTAATGTGTACAAACTCCCCAGTAAAATAAAAATAAATAAATCACTAATTAAGGTAACGACGTTAAAAATAATTATAACATAGAGCGCTCACTCAACAACTCAACAAACTAATGAGGCAATGAACCCCCAGGAACTATACGGATGACTTACAGAAATTATGCAGTAGTACTCGTTATAAGCAAATGTAACCCGCGAAGTAATGTTTATAATAATAATAATAATATATCTCTTTATTGTACACCAGATTCATTGCTAGGTTAACATACAGTTAGAGAAGTACAATTGGCGGCCTTATCGCCCGGAGGCAATCTCTGGCAACCATTTCTTACAGGCAATCAGTTTACTCCTGTTTGTAAAAAACATTACTAAATTTTCAAAGCCTTAACATAATGAAAGTACAAAGAAAAAGCTGCGTGATGTATTATTTCGAGTATACACAGATGCTGTTTCATTTTATAATTATACCGGAATAGTGTTTTGACGATCACTACTGGCTCTCCTTAACAGTTTCAGTCTACTTCACGTAGTCTTGCATAGGCTTTTCGCGCCATTCTTCATCACCGCATACCTTATCTGATTATTATTAATCTTTAGTGACAAGGATATATGACAAGGGTGTTGGTAATTTATCAACTCCATTATTAATATTCCATTACATTAATTAAGCAGGCAAGTTAGTTGTTCCACCGCGACTCGTATCAACTTCCCGACGTAAACAAGGTAATTTGCCTTAATCACGGCCGCCTTTTTTTTTAATGTCGGTGTTTGAACTAATTAGTGGCGCTCATACACTTGTACTTTTGGCTATTCTACGACGAGTAAACACCATATTGGTTCCGTTTGAGATTTTCCTTAAACACTTTAATTTATTTTGATCTCTTTTTTGTGTCATACATATTGTTCTGTTAAACATTTGAAGGTTGAAACAAGGGACGACGGAGAATTAAGAGATCGAAATTAAAAATGTAACACGATCGTAAATAAAAAAAGAGTAAAAATTAAAATAAAACCCAACTACGATAGAAAACGACACTGAAAAAATATGAAAAATATTTGAAAGTAGTAGTCACACGTTACATAGATACGTACCACAACATTTTAACAACGAGTGACTTTTTTACTTTTTTATTTAAAATGTATAGGTGCGGTTATAATATTACTTTCTTTGCAAAGTAATTTTAAATAACATTGAAATATCACAATTATCAAATAAATACGGACGGGAATACGGAATATTAATTCGGTCATGACTTTCTTTCGGACATATAATAAATAATTAAAGGATTCGAGGGTAGGTGCTTAAAAAGTTAACACACACTTGTAAAACCTCTAAATTTATATCTGTAATAACACCAATTTAAGTATATAAGTGAATAGTTTCTAAAACACTCATAGCTACTAGATTGTTCATATGTGTAATTAAGTGTGGGACCACCCGCCAGCCTATTTGCACTGTTTTCAAGATAAGGACTAACAACTATTAGTATCTACGGTCAAAATGTCTCAACTCGCTGACATCCGGGTAGCTCAGAACAGTTTGGAAGGGGGCTTCTCCAAGAGAATGGCTGAACTAGAAGCACAACTGCAGACCGGAGGGAACTCAAAGGAAACCGTTGCACGAGTCTCTGAGCAGTTTAGGGCATTCCGAGAACTGATGTTCACAATGCTGGGTCTGCTCCGCAAGCAGAATGTGCCAAAATGGTATATGTCATTGAGACACCCATCGACGAAAGCACTTTTGCTTCTTGGAGTGCCTGAGACCGTCAAGGAGGATTGTCGTGGGACCTTGCTGAATATTCTTAACCAGAGGGTGGGTCTCAAGGACATCACTACAACCAATATCAAAACTTCCTATTGCATTGGTTCCCCATCTAAGGATCGCCGTCGTGCTGTTCTGTTTATAGTAATTTAACTGAAGCTTTCGCTGACAGTAACGTTCATGCCATCCTGGTTTCAAAGACCTGGCTCAAGCCTCAACTACCCTCCACTTCGTATGCTCTTCCGGGCTTTGTCCTCATCCGCAATGACCGCTTAGATAAAAGAGGCGGTGGCGTCGCTATTTACCTTCGCAACTTCTTATCCTTTTCTTCTTCCGATCACTCCACTAGCGCGGAATATCTCTTCCTCCAGGTTTGTGTCAGGGGAGCTAACGTCATTCTAGGTGTGGTTTATTGTCCTCTAACAGTAAACTATTTCTCCAGTCTGGAAACAGTACTGGAATCTTTAGGGTCAGAACATTCACATCACATCATCATGGGAGATTTTAACACTAACCTCCTAGGCCCTAACTCTCCTCGTACACGTAGTCTCCTTCACATCGTCCATGTCCTGCCGCTTCAAGCCACTCATCATAATATTGATCATCATGACACCTGGCTTGATCTAATCCTTACCTCTGCCCCACACCTGGTCTCCTCTCACGGTTAACTCTCAGCTCCCGGCTTTTTTCGTCATGATTTAATCTTCCTGTCTTATATCCTTGAGCCTCCCAAATCTCATTCTAAAGTTGTACAGATTCGCAGTTTTCAAAGTATGGACATGGAAAAGTTGCTTGCAGAGGCTGCAGAAATAGACTGGACAAATATGGGAACTACTACCAACATGGATAACAAAATTAGTATTTTCAATGACATTGTTATCAGACTATATGATACCCACGCTTCCATTAGGACCGTAAAACGAGCACCCGCACCTTGGGTGACGGAAAAGGTCCGGTCTGCCATGAGGAGGAGGGATCAGACATTTCTTCGGTACAAGAAAAATTACGACGAGGATAGATGAAACCTTCATATTGCTGCAAGGAATCGGTGCAATCAGGTGATACGCAACGCTAAGCGCCGACATATTCTTAAAAATATAGTCTTCTTCCTTTTCCAGTATCTGGAAATTTCTGGGTACCTAAGGAATTGGTAAAAAACAACACCTGTATTCAATAAGTCAATTAGTCCTTATTTTTCACCTACAACTTCACTGGATCTTCAAACTAAGTGTCAAACTCTGAACTACATATCTGGTCTTGCCAGTCCGACTAATGACTCATTCGAATTTTCTCCGGTGCCTCCTGAAGATATTAAAAAGATTATTTTATCTATCCAATCTAAGGCCGTAGGATGTGATGGCATTAGCCGTCACTTTATAAATTTCTCCATTGTCTCCGGAACTTTTCCCTCCTTGTGGCGCAAAGCTTATATTATTCCTCTCCCAAAAAATAATAATCCTACACTTCCGACCTATTTCCATTCTTCCTTTCCTATCTAAGGTGCTCGAGGCCTGCGTTTATAAACAATTCTCACAATTTATTCACAGGAATCGGAAAATCCGTGGAAAAAAGTGCGTGGAATAAAACCGTTAAATGAGACGTGCGCAGGCGCGACAGCCGTAAATACCGTAAATACAAGTGGCTTGAATGCAATTGACAGTGATAATAGTGGGAAATTATTCAGTGCAAAAGAATTAAATACGTAAGTATTAGTTTATTTATAAATATAAAATATTTTACATTGGTTAATATTGTGTGTACATACTAAAATCTTTGTAAGGTTTTCTAGGTTATCTTTCTTGCTGTTTTGAGGGTCATACGGAAAAATTGAGAAAAAAACTACGAAATTTCATAGAGATTATATATATATGTCGGGTTAAGCTCAAACATTAGAAGTAAAAGTTAGATATGGCAATTATTTCAATAACTCAAATAAATCAGAATATCCTAAACCTAGGAAATTAACAAAGGTGTAGAATTAGTTAAATATCTTACCATTTCAATGAAGGCGGTCACGTAGGTCAGTACTGACTGTCAGGGACAGTGGTCCACGTACCCACCGCAATAAAGATAGTACTAATTATCAGAGATAACGTTCTGTTACACCCCTAGATTACACCCTTTTCTGCCTACTCAGCACCTAACCTGATGACCACGCACCTCTGTCCATTTTGCCTCTAGCCATACACGACTCTCCCAGTCAGTCGCCTCCCAACCGTCCCGTCGTGCACTCTCTCTCATAAATCACTCGCACATTGTAAAACTTAAAGTTAGTTTTTATTAACGAAATACATATATTCCGCGTGTGAATTTTTGTTTCCTTTTTTAAAAAGACTCCATAAAACTGAGTTCTAACATTGGTGGCAGCGTAAAGGGATTGTAAAATCCTTGGTTCCCCGCGAGTGCAGTGTATCAAATAATACAGAGAAATGCAAAATCGACCTTGAGCCAATAGCGACTCCGAAACATCCAAGTATACCCAGTCCACTGTGCAGTAAGTGGCAAGGAAAGTACACTCAGAGTGTCTCCCAAGGGACTCCAAGCCCAGCACCGACCAGGTCTACGACGATCCAGGCTCCAGACCGCAGCAATCACGACCAATTCCAGTTGTTCCAGTTTCATTGTACCTAGTGAAAATCATGAAATACATGTGTATCGTGGTTCTGTGAGTCGTTTTAAATATACATAATTCAAATACAGTGCTTCTAAAAGTACTACCTAACCTTCAACAACAACGCCTTATCTCACTTGTGGATGTTTAGACTAGACGCCCGACGCCCGACGCTTATCTCCAGTTCTACGAATCGACATTCTTACATTGTGTTCACGAACTAATAATATTTCCAGGGCCTGCCCGTAACTTTATTATATTATTTTAGATATTTTATTTTACTGTGCATTATTTGATATTGTAAAATGTCCAAAGACGCAAAAAACGTTAAAGAGGAGTCTAAAGAACAAGTTTCTTTAGAAGTAATTCTCAAATTCGTTAAACAATTTAACGGAAGTCGTGAAAAATTAAATCCCTTTCTTAACAACTGCGATAATGCAATTTCTTTAGCCTCCTCTCACCAAGAAAACATAGTTTTTAAACATATTTTAAGTCAGTTGGATGGCAAAGCCGAAATAGCGTGCTCCATTAAAGAATTCGATTCTTGGCCATCACTTCGTGAATTCTTACAGAACCAATTCGGCGAAAGGAAACATTATGCCCATTTACTAACAGATCTTCAAGACTGTAGACAGGGTGCCCAGGAGAACGTAAACCAATTCTCGCTTCGAGTCGAAACGTGCTTATCTAAGCTACTGACAGAAATATCCATTACTAACCACAAGAAAAGCGAACTGTCAGGTAGAGTAGCCGCGATGGAGGATCTTGCTCTTCATACATCCACTATGGGCTTAAATCCTCGTATTTCAAATATCGAAGAAAGGATGTAGAGATCCGAGAACACTAAACGAGGCCATTAACTACGCAATCTCGGAAGAGAAAATCCAACAATACACACTTAAACAAAGCGTAACCCCTAATTCTAAAACACAATTCCGTCGCGATGACTTTGATAAACCCACTTTCAAAACAAGTAATTCAAATAATCATAACTTTCCAAAGCAGCAAAAACCCTCCTCGTCCTTCTTTGATCTATTCTGCAGATACTGCAAAAAATCGGGTCATTTGTTAGAAAAGTGCAAACTACGCGACTATAACAATAAGAAATTTGAAACTCGTAACAGATTCAACAACCCAAATCCACAACCGAGTACATCCGGTTTCAAACCTAGAACCGAATTCAAACCACGAATTAATTTTGTTACTGAAGAAGAAAGTTATGACACCGTAGATTCCAACCAAAATTTAAACTAAGCAATATCCCGGTTAGGTGCCGCACGGGACATGCCTTCTCTCCAATAGACGACACCAAGTTTCCTATAAGAAATCTTCCTGTAGAGACCCATGGACATGGTAACCAGCCCAAAAATCAGAATCTCCCAAATAGAGTCAAGCAACCGGGTAACCAGCCCCAAACTGTAGACTCAATT
>PKRV01002889.1:2076-23342 GCA_003709505.1 Hyphantria cunea
TAACTTCAACCTTACAATATTAGTTAAGACATACTACTAAAAAACCTATATTTATTTAAAATTACTCTTAATAAAAATTCTTACCAATTTATCATTAATAAATAGACAAGGAGGCCGGTTTCCAAATGTTCCCGCCCACCTTGAAAGCCTTCATGCGCCTATCTCTTTCGCACATCAAGTCTCGCTCTTGCAAATTGAATTACACAGTGTTGTTAGTTACATACTGTTGTTTATATAATTGTATAAATAAAATACTTGAAAATAAAGATAAGTTTTATAAGAATAGAAGAATTAATAATGGAAATATTCTCTAAAATATTAAGCACAATGAATTGTATGTAGAGCGAAAAGAAAAGCAGACCACCGAGGGAAAGCGACGCTTTGGCATGGATGGGCAGGCTCGATCGGAGTGATACCACGGCCTCACAGAAGATCGGTGTGAAACAGCGCCTGCGCTGTGTTTCACAGAGTGAGTGAGGATACCGGACGCCCATACCCCTCCCCGTCCCCCAAAAGCCGGCGCTTGTGACGCCTCTGGTGCTAAGGGTATCCATGGGCGGCGGTAATTACTTTCCATCAGGCGATATATCAGTTCATTTGCCTATTCCACAAAAAAAACCTGTACCACTTAATATTCCTGTATCACGGGGGTCTATACGAACATACAAACAACGATAATAAAGTACACTCAGACTCAGAACAACATTTTGTGTATTACACAAAGAGTTGTCCCATGTGGGCTTGAACCCACAACATTCGGCGCAGTAGAACGCGGCGTGGCGATCGCTTAAGCCACTAAGCCAACTGTGTAGTCTTAAAAAAATAATGTCGTCCACTCGTAAATGATGCCGAATTGAAATTTATCTAGTTTCTTTTCTGTTCCTAGCCAAGGAGAATTAATTAGTCTGCCAATGTACCCGACTGAAGCACTGTATCCTGGATACAAACCTCTCCCAATGTGGGTATAGAAAGGTGCCGGCGCTTTTGACTGCCTCGGTGGCACAGTGGTAGTGTGTGCGACTACTATGCTCGAGGTCATGAGTTCGATTCCGAGTCAGATCAAATATTTGTTTCTCAGTTTAGGTGCTTTCAATGTATATTAAGTATGTATTCACAAAATATTTATGTAATGTAATTATATCATATCAGTTGTCAAGTACCCATAACATAATCTCTGCTTAGATGGGAGTAGATGGCGTCGTTTGTTAGAAGACCGAAATATTTATTTATTTATAGCAGAGCAACTGCAGCAAATAATGACTAGAAACGCTTACAGACAAACGGTTTAAAGTACTTCGGTAATTACCATTTTGATAGATAAGTCTCTAAGATAAAGAATTCGGAGTGCCACTATCCCTATTTATCTCATGGGTAAGGGACTACGACCGACTAAGGGAGCAAACTTCATAGGAAAGCAGTTCTGCAAAGAGGCGGATAACTTGACAAATATCGTGGATTGTGCCAAGCCAAGCCAAGCCGTCTGGATAGGGAGGTAAGTATAGGTCAAACCAAGGTCGGTTCCCGCAATCTCTCCCGTGTCAGGCGCAGAGTGGCACACCGTGGTGGTTTAGTGGGTAGTCTGGCGAGTTAGTCAGGAGTCCCACACAAAGTGAACCCCCTGTCCCCGCGGGGGGGGGAGCGAAGTGCGTAAAGGCATTCCACCACGTAAAAAAAAAAGTGGTTTCAGTGGTCAAAAAAAGGTCAAAACCAAGGAAGTTTTGACCTCCTTAAGGAAATATCTATGTTCAGCCATTAAGAGTTAAGGGCCGTGTTGTCGACGATTATTATAGATATTCGCTGGAGACAATTTTTTTAATAAAAAAATACCGAACTGAGAACTGAACCAAATTGAAATGGGACGACACGGGAAGCGCCAGCTTTCAAATAAAAAAACATCAAAATCAGTCCACACAATCGTAAGTTCTGAGGTTAAAAACATAAAAAGCACAGTCAAATTGAGAACCTCCTCCATTTTGAAGTTGGTTAAAAAGTTAAAGAAATTATAGATAATTATATGTATGTAATTATTTGAGAGTTTGTCAAAATGGTTACTTAAAAATACAACTTGAATGTTATTGGAAAATCTATGACATATGTATTCCAAAGGTTATCTCATAAAAATAAAGTGTCAACCGAAATAATCTTGTATCATTGTCAATAAAACACCTAATTTGTTTGTCCCGCCCGCGAGAGGCGCAATGCGCTGGATTCCTGGCATTCCCGCGGCAAACTGTCATGGCGGCCATTATTTATTGTTTTTTTTTTACTTTTTAATATCGAGGTGAAAGAAAATAAAAAACAAGTGATAAATTATTAAAAATAATTAAACCTGACTGCGTCAATATCATAAATAAAACATTTAAGTTAAATATATATTTGTTACCACCGTTAAAAATTCTTTACTTTAATACCACACTCGATGTATTTTGAAAATATGTTTTTTGAGATTACTTTGACTCTCTAAAAATCCTTTTTTTTTTTAAGTTTAATCTACCCAGTTTCCTCTCACGGCTAAGATGGATCTATTGATACCACTCACATAAAAATATTTACACTACAAAACTAAAAAAAAAAGTCTTTCTATCTTTTCAGTTCTTCAATGAATTTACTAAAGATGGCAGATCAATATCCATCTTTAGTAAATCGGGGATTTTTTTTAAAGATTTCGTACTTGTTTAATGTCTTAGAAAGCTGAGCCCCGCGGTACAATAAAAACCGCGGATAACGCCGAGGCGCAAAGTAAAAAAGAAATCCTAGGTAAAAAGTCCGCCTTTTTTTTTGTAGGGGGTAAACAAGCAGACGTATCGCCTGATGGTAAACGATTACCGCCGCCCATGGATACCCCCATCACCAGAGACGTCACAAGTGCGTTGCCGGCCTTTGGGGGATAGGGAGAGAGATGGGAGTAGGGTTTGTGGTATGGGCCTCCGGTATCCTCATTCATCGGTGAAACTGTTTTGGTGGCGCTGTTTCACACCGGTTTTCTGTGAGGCCGTGGTATCACTCCGGTCGAGCCGGCCCATGCATGCCGAAGCGTGGCTTTCCCACGGTAGTCTGCTTTTGACCCAAATTGGTCCAGCCGTTCTTGAGTTATAATAGTGTAACCAACACGACTTTCTTTTATTTATTTAGATTAAATTGTATTAGCTTATATACATACGTATATATGTATTTAAAAATGCATATAAATATAATAAAGAGAATAATAATCTCACATAATGACAACAATGACAATCTTAAGACTGCCTCGGTGACCCAGTGGTAGCGTATGCGGCTGCTATGCTAGAGGTCTCGGGTTCGATGCCTGAGTCGGACCAAATATTTGTATGATCTGCAAATATTTGTTTCGGAGTTTCGGTGTTTATAGTAGTGTAAGTATATAAGTATTAATATCAGTTGTTTAGTACCCATAGTACAAGCTCTGCTTAGTTTGGGACTAGATGGCATTGTATGTTAAAATGTCCGAAAATATTTATTAATTATATATTATAATTACAATTTACACACGGTCATCTGGTCCCTAACAAGGTAGAATCTGTGCTATGGTAACCGAATTGCTTAAAAACATACATACTTAATCGGTAATCGCTTGCCATCAGGCGATACGTCTGCTCGTTTGCCCCCTATATCACAAAAAAATACTAATAAAACTCTCGTGTCGCGGTGTTTGTTCCCCAACTCCTCCGAAATGGTTTGACCGATTTTAAATTTTTTATGCATATCGTGTAGGTCTGAGAATCGGCAATCATCAATTTTTCATACCCCTAAATGATAAGGGTGACCTATCCCGAAATATATTTTTTTGTCTTTTTTTATATACCTGCCCCGCCTATGGAGCCTTGTGCGTCTGCTGTGCTTGAGTTCTCGGGTTCGATTTCCGAGCCGGAAGATTTGTTCCTGAGTTTAGATGTTGACTATACATAATATGTATTTATTTACAAAAAAGTATATATGTATATCAGTTGTCTAGTACCCATACCACAAGGTCTGCTTAGCTTGGGACTGGATGGCGTTGTGTGTTAGATGTCCGAAATATTTATTTATGTTGCAAAACAGCGGATTAGCTAGTTATAGATAAATAACACCTAGACACAACAAATATTCGTGTTCATTACACAATTAATTATCGTGGCTGGGAATAGAATCCACGAACTCCGGCTCAACTGTCATCACTGAGCATTAGACCTACATTCAATCAATTGAATGTCTAATCTAATCTAATATTTTTAAACGAGCAATTTTTATGTTTCGTAAATATAATCTGAATCTCGGAAACGGCTTCAATAATTTTCACTAACCATTCATGTTTAATTAATACTATTGTACTTAAAAATCTGACTTTTAAAAAGATTGGCCATGCGTTTCTTTGCCAGTATTCTTCTCATAAGGCCCTACGCATTTAGGAATCTGGCATTTATGGATCTGTTACACACGGGTTACTGAATTTGGAGTTTTAAAAATAATACAAACTATAAATCGAATTAGGACTTTAATTATTTAAATTATTAATTAGAAATTACAAGAAATGGAAATTACGATTTCTAAGACAACCGTCTAGAATGGGAGATAGCAACTGACTGAGGAGTGGTTGGAGTGCCATATCAGCACTTTAGGGGAGCAGAGTGATTATGATTACGATGACAGGAATTTGGGATTAGCAAGCATATTTAGGGAACATTTAGGAATTATAACAGATCGACACAGGCAGGTAGTGAATTTTGGTGTTTTCACCTAATTCACCTTGACAATAGAGTACATCTGGCGTCTGTTTGTGTCGATCTATGATTTTTATCTGTAGCTTCAATTTAACGTTCGTAAATGTCACTTAGTGTCTTAATTGAATAAATGATTTTGAATTTTAAATTTGAATTTCATGATATTTAGTATGCTGGGGGTTTCGGGGGCGATAGATCGATCTAGCTAGGATTCATTTTTAGAAATGATACCACCAAATTTACCAAAATAAAAATACCGAGCAAAGGTCGGTCATCAAGATTCTTATTAATTAGATGACTTTTACGCAGGAGTGATTAATGTTAATTTTAAAAACTGTCTTTGCAAGAACTGTTGTTTCTACCGCGCTGAGTGTTGTGGGTTCAAACCCCACACGGAAAAACACTTTGTCTGGAAGTTCTTTGTATCCGTTATTTGTATGTTTGTAAACTCCAGGAATATTCATAGTGTGGGAGTTGACTTTTTTAATAAAAATAAAACCATAAACAATGATGTACCCTGATAAAAAAAACAAGTGATNCTCGATCTCAATAATTTTCATTAACCATTCATGTTTAATTAATACTATTGTACCTAAAAATCTGACTTTTAAAAAGATTGGCCATGCGTTTCTTTGCCAGTATTCTTCTCATAAGGCCCTACGCATTTTGGAATCTGGCAGTTCCATAAATGCCAGATTCAAAAATGCGTTCCGTGCGTAATCTGTAACACACGGGTTATTGAATTGGGAGTTTTAAAAATAATACAAACTATAAATCGAATTAGGAATCATCAATCAATTATTAATTAGAAATTACAAGAAATGGAAATTACGATTCCTAAGACAACCGTCTAGAATGGGAGATAGCAACTGACTGAGGAATGGTTATGCCCTAAAGTGCTGATATGGCACTTTAGGGGAGCAGAGGGATTATGATTACGATGATAGGAATTCCGGATTAGCAAGCATATTTAGGGAACATTTAGGAATTATAACAGATCGACACAGGCGGGCAGTGAATTTTGGTGTTTTCACCTAATTCACCTTAACAATAGAGTACATCTGGCGTCTGTTTGTGTCGATCTATGATTTTTATCTGTAGCTTCAATTTAACGTTCGTAAATGTCACTTAGTGTCTTAATTGAATAAATGATTTTGAATTTGAAATTTGAATTTCATGATATTTAGTATGCTGGGGGTTTCGGGGGCGATAGATCGATCTAGCTAGGATTCATTTTTAAAAATGATACCACCAAATTTACCAAAATAAAAATACCGAGCAAAGGTCGGTCATCAAGATTCTTATTAATTAGATGAATTTTACGCAGGAGTGATTAATGTTAATTTTAAAAACTGTCTTTGCAAGAACTGTTGTTTCTACCGCGCTGGGTGTTGTGGGTTCAAACCCCACACGGGAAAACACTTCGTCTGGAAGTTCTTTGTATCCGTTATTTGTATGTTTGTAAACTCCAGGAATATTCATAGTGTGGGAGTTGACTTTTTTAATAAAAATAAAACCATAAACAATGATGTACCCTGATAAAAAAAAAAAGTGATAAACAGACCGCATTGACAGTAAGTTGAGGGTGGTATGTAGGGACCACCTTCGCGGTGGTTCGACTCCCAGGCGACGTACAAAGGTGTCAAGTTACGCGGTGGCTGAGAGACGACCCGCCGTAACTTCCACCACAAGAATAATGGCTGTAGAAACAATTAAATTATTTATGTTACAACCATGTAAAATGTTAACAATCTTTTTATTGAAATAATTAATTTGTTACTTTGTTATTTATAGTTCATAGGATACTTTTTTTATATAAAAGGTGGCAAACGAGCATACCTATCGCCTGATGGTAGGCGATTACCGCTGACCATGGACACCCGCAACACCAGAGGCGTCACAAGTGAGTTGCCGACCTTTGGGGGATAGGGAGGAGGTGTTAGGGTATGGGCCTCCGGTATCCTCAATCACTTTATGAAACACAGCGCAGGCGCTATTTCATGCCGGTTTTGTTTTTTTTTAATGAATAGGGGGCAAACGAGCAGACGTATCGCCTGATGGTTAACGATTACCGCCGTCCATGGGCACCCGTAACACCAGAGGCGTCACAAGTAAGTTGCCGACCTTTGGGGGATAGGGAGGAGATATTGGGGTATGGGCCTCCGGTATCCTCACTCACTCGGTGAAACACAGTGCAGGCGCTGTTCCGCACCGGTTTTCTGTGAGGCCGTGGTGTCACTCCAGTCGAGCCGGCACATGCATGCCGAAGCGTGGCTCTCTCACGATGATGAAAGATGGTAGATATTGACGCAATCGGACGCATGGTCAACCACAACACCAGAGGTGTCTCCTAGCAGGTACTTAATTACTGATGTGAGAACTGTCTGAAAAATATGTAATTTAAATAAATATAATTCTTACACTTAAAAACACGCTTAGAAAAGTCAGTTATAAACAAACAGACGTACAGGTGAAGCTAGTAAAAGTATGCTATTCACCTTCTTACATTATTTTAACATGTCCAGCATCGAACCTGGCACGGGTCGGTACAAGTGTTGCACGATAAATTCATGTTAACCTGTTTGGTATTTGCATTTAGATTAATTTAAGTGCTTGTGATTTTTAGTGCCATGCAGTAACTGTTACCTTATATGTACTTACTTTGTTTATTTTCTTTTTACCCGGCTGCGAAAGCAGGAAGGTTATGTTTTTCGAGTGTATGTATGTATGTATGTATGTATATTTATTTAGCACGCCCTAGAGCCTAAACGGCTTGTCGTATTTTTATGTGTGTGGTATCAATAGATTCGTCTTAGTCGAGAGTGACACCGGGTCCAACCAAATAAAAAACAAATCAAATAATAATAATAATAAATACTTCGGACATCTAACACACAACGCCATCTAGTCTCAAACTAAGCAGAGCTTGTATTATGGGTACTGGACAACTGATATGAATACATAAATACTTTTTTTTTGTAAATACATAAATATTATACATAGAAAACACCCAAACTCCGAAACAAATATTTGCAGATCATACAAGCATTTGGCCCGACCCAGGATTCGAACCCGAGACCTCATGGACAGCAGTCGCGTACGCTACCACTGCGCCTCCGAGGCAGTCAATTGCTATGAGCCTTAAATATAACATATATACATTATATCATACTATTAGATTATATATAACTAGTGTATACCCGCGGCTCCGCCCGCGTATATGTCGGTTATCGCCGACAAATTGTAGCCTATGTGCTATTCTGATGTATCAACTGTGTAATATAGCTGTAAAGTTTCATCCAAATCCGTTCAGTAGTTTTTGCGTGAAAGAGTAACAAACATCCTCACAAACTTTCACATTTATAATATAAGTATAGATAAGGCCGCCCTTTGTGCATCATGCTTTATTTTTTGTTAATTTTAGGAATGTATATTGTTGTTTTACATATTATAATTATTTTGATTGTAGTTTGTAAACCTTGGTGTACAGATAAAGTATTATTTATCCATCTAGCTAAATACCGAAGTAGAAGCCGAAATAAACAGAAAACCAATTGAATCTGTTAAAGTTGTAAAACGTGTTTCAAGGAGTTCGTGAGTGATACCGGAGGCCAATACCCTACCCTCCATCTACCTCTTTATCCCCTAAAGATCGGCAACTCACTTGGGACGCTTCTGGGTTACGGGTGTCCTTGGGAGGCGGTAATCGTTTACCAATCTGCTTTTTTATATACTATTCCACAAAGAAAACCATTTATAATATTATTGTTTAGTAAGAAATGCGACGATGAGTATCAATGACTGTCACGCCTCTTTGTTTTTTATATTAATATAAGTAATATATTAAGTAAATTAAATTTTAATTTAAACATTATACCACTTATTGTTTCAATTTTTTTATATGTCATATATGATAAACGATCATACGTGTCGCCTGATGGTAAGTTTCGCTTTGATTTTCTGTGAAGCCGTGGTATCACTCCTGTCAAGCCGGTCCATTCGTGCCGAACCGTGGATCTCCCACTGTAAAGTAAACTTAAAAGAAAAAGTACTTATTTAAAGTTACAGCCCATGCCGGCCATTTCACTCGGGCCATTATTAGGAATCTATTGACACCTCATTCTTTTAAATCGGTTCAGTAGTTCATGCGCTACTGTGTAACATACAAAAATTTATAGACTACTAGCTGTTGTCCGCGGCTCCGCCCACGTATATGTTCGTTATCGCGGCAAATAGTAGCCTATGGGTTACCCTGATACATTAGCTATATTACTGTAAAGTTTCATTAAAATCCATTCAGTAGTTTTTAGGTGAAAGAGTAACTAACATCGATCCATACTTACAAACTTTCGCGTTTGTAAGGATAATAGGACTAGGCAGCCGAGCTAAGTTTTGCACCTGTTATGCACCGCCCTGACGCATCAGTCATTCTTAATACAGTAATTATTACAGAAAACTGACATGGCCGACATTTTACAACAAACATTCCTACAATTTGTTAAAGATGAATTTTAATAGCGAAATACTTTTTTGTATACCGTACCTAAGCGTAAGTGTGACGTAATCGACGCGAGGCGCAAACTTAGCTTGCCTGCGGTGTAAATATGTTCAGATATATGTTCCGAAATTTTAACACACAACGCCATCTAGTCCCAAACTAAGCAGAGCTTGTACAATGGGTACTAGATAACTGATATTAATACTTATATACTTTTTTTGTAAATACGTACATATCATACATAGAAAACACCCAATCTCCGAAACAAATATTTGCAGATCATACAAATATTTGGTCCGACTCAGGAATCGAACCCGAGATCTCTTGCACAGCAGTCGCATTCGCTACCACTGCGCCACAGAGGCAGTCTATTACCATTTCTTTTAGGTTTGCAGTAGTCGGGTAGAAATCAGCATCATCAGTGCCATCTAGTTAAGGCAAATGACAACTTTCGAGTTTGCATATGATTAAGTTTATGACGTCATCCATAAAAATATTTTTATCACTACGCTGCGAGATAATACCTCTGAAGATCTGGTACTTTCTACATGAATATGCTTTTTGACATCCTACTTAACCTCCCACCGAGGTGCTAATCATGTAGCCATAAATATCTAAACTGTTACATCTGTATACTAAACTACTTAATTTGATATTTTAAAAATGCATATCTTGATTGAGTACAAGAAAAGAAATGGCAAGAATTAAAGTACTTAGTTATGTAAGTTATTGTTATCTATAAATCTATATTATTGCATCAAATTGTGCAATAATTCCATAGTTTATTATAATAGATAAATTACGTTTGAAAGGAACTTTTTCGGAAAGCGACCTCTGGAGTCAAAGTTTGTGCATTTTCATTATCCATAGACAATTAATGTCTTGGATTGGCTATTGAGAGATTTAATATTGCCATAGTACAAAATGATTTTTGGGCAATAGGTACATACATTTGTAAATTGGTGAGTTATCAGAAAATAAAATTAAAAAATTAATTTAAATATTTTTTTCTGCTTACCTCAGGGCGCTGCAGAGCTAAAATAAGGTAGATGCACACTACTAAAAATGTAAGTTGATATGTCAATTCACAAAAAGTGTTTAAAACTTTGTCTAGATTTAGTCATCCTCACCTCGAGAGGGAGCTAGTTCCATAGTAGGACAACTTGTACAAAGGTGATTGAGTGTTGAAAATAAAAGTGGTGAGTGGGACACTGTCGAAGCAGGTTGTTGGAAGACCTAAGGTTTTTAGTGTGGTTTGAACCTAGATACTAAAATTTAGTAGTTGGGTAGGAAGCAGAGCTCGAAGAGAAGAACAAAGAATGAGGAGTAGTTGGCGGATTGGAAGCCACTTTATGAGATCTATACTCAGATACGTCATCATATTTCCGCATGTTAAAAACAACAGAGAGAACAAACAATTATTGAGAATACCAATGATGCAGAAGCATGGCAGTAGGCCGCCATGCGTTACCATTCTGCATTTGCAATGACTATGGTGACTACCACTTTTGAATATTGCTTATGCTTTCCATCAACCAGAATAGAGTCACTTTTGGCAGGCTTATTCATAAAATAAAGTCGGTTAAGCTTAATGAACAGATCTGCATTCAGGTCAAAGTAACACATGTCACCATAGTCGATTATTTAGAATATCAGGCTGGACAAGCATTACCTTGATTTCCGTTGACAGAGAAAGTTCTTAGGTCTGTAGAGAGTCCGTAACGATCGTGACTTCTTGGCTCACAGACACAACTTGCTGTACTTACGGTTAAAGAAACTTTATTTCTCAAAAGAATTTACAAAATTCACTTACTTCTGTAGTTGAAAGTTATATCAATGCACAATTCAAGACATAATACTTTCACAGCATGGGATAACCATACCTTCTATATACCTCTTAAATTTGAAGAAGATTTCTTACAAATTTTGTATAAAGTATTAAGTTGATTTTCCCAGAAAAAGATGATACGACAATATTTAATTCAAGTCTATAGGAAATATTGTCTCGATCTGTTACACACATTGAGAATAAATGTATAAAATTATAGGTGCCATATATCGTGAACTATAAATTCTTTAACTTTTTTAGTGTGGGTTTTGCTGCACGGTAGTTTCTCGATCTTTAGTGGTATAATATCTACGGATTACAAAAACTTTTAAATAAACCTTACTACTATTTAGAAAGACACAAGGAAATTATTAAAATGGTATGTGTTAACACTCCGATTAAAAAATTTCCATGTACTTTTGTCTATGGTCTACATAGTGAAGTCCACTAAATTTGGATTGCTTCTGCATAAATCGATTGCAACTGTTAAATTTGTGTGCAATTCTTATTGATAGTTATTATTTGGTAAGACGATTCAAATTTTTCTTAAGATTTTTATTTAATTGTTAAAATGCGTTATTCAAAAGTGATTTTTATGAGAATTCCAAATATGGAATTTTTATATTCGAGTCTGACATTTCGATTGTACGAGTGAATCCGATTCACGTGATTACGTCACTCGGGCCAAGCGAAGCGAGCGGAGGGAGATGTATGAGATTCGTACTGTGTTAAAATTAATACGTCATCTCTCATTCTAAAGTGATATCTATAATTTATTTTGTTTTACCGCTTAGAAATCGGTTATAAAACAGTAAGTAAAAATTTTTGCCATCGTTACGTTCGCCGTTGTATGTTACGGACGCGTTGTTTGGTTCCCTGTGCAGTGCCTATACAAATGCATAATATAACCTATCTGCGTTCTGCATAAATCTATGAGGCCGCAGCCTTGTAATTGATGCAGTTCTAACCTATGTGGAAATAAGGCGATAATGCAATTATAAAAGTAGTTAGAACGTCAGCGTTGTGAAGCCATCAAGTTAAGGTGTTTTGCCGCGCTGCGCTGTGTTTATTGACGCGTTGGTTGCAATATTGCAGGCATAATGCCGGCGGCGCGTGGCGTTAAACGTACAGCGTCCAAATCATCTACCGCGACGGCAGCGACCGGTCCTAAAAATAAGAAAAAACGTGGAGGTGAGTTCCTATAAAGGCATTTTGCAATTGTTTTCTTTACATTTTTGCCTATGTCAATGACCTGTCAAACGTGATGGCGGGAAATGAGAGGCGCGAACTCTCGCTATAAAAGTTCTTTTTTTTTGTTTACGACATAACTGTACATGAAATTAAGGTTCCTATGGCATTATTTAGTAGTAATTGCGCATGTTTATCCGTAAATATCGTTTGATTATGTAAGCGTCGTACATAAATGGAATGTTTTTTGAGGTTAGCCTCGTAGGACCGACGCTCGGCATATTTACAGTTGTAATTTTCTCCTATCTAATTATTTGCTGAGATGTGTGTCTACAATTTACTTACTAAATATTCCTAGAAAGTTTTTGTTATTGTAACAGGGTATGAAATTAGATAAGAAGTTTATAAGTGGCTATTATTGTACCATCATTACTACTTCGTCTTTACGTTATAAGCAACTGATTAGTAATATTAATATTTCTTGATACCTACATCATCATCAAAAGTCCACCTCTTCAGACTTCTGGACAAAGGCTCCTCTTCAAAAAGGACACAATATCTTCTAAATTGTAAAGTCCCACTTATGTCATTTCTGGGTAACTATTTTTTGCATCATGATACTGAGGACATTGTGGTTTAGTAATGTATTCCTTTCTGTATAGTAATTTTTCTTTTTAAAGAAAAAGTTTTTTGTCCATGTTAACAATGAATGTACACATCCCATTGTCCCTTAAGAACTTGATAAATATTACACTCTGTGCTAGAGCCATGCTTCGGCATGTGTGTGCGAGGGAGTGAACCACAGCCTCACAGAAAACCGATGTGAAATAGCTCTCATAAGAGGAGACCCAAGCCCAGCAGTAGGATGTCATAGGTTGTTGATGATCATATCATGTTAATTTGAAAAAGGCATTTCAATTTTATTTATTTACTAGATAAGAACTACCTACCATTCAGAAACAGATTGACACTTAAATAATTTTAGGTTACAATAGCTATGAATATGTATTTACCTAGCAACACTAAATGACCTTGAAATAAACTATATAAACAAATAAAATTGGAGTGTCTGTTAGTAAATTAAAATAACCGCTTTTTACAGAATGCTTATGTATGTACAAGGTACATATACCAAAATTACATTTTATTTTTGACTTTGAAAAGGCTGGACCGATTTTGACGGAACTGACAGATAGCTAATAATCTAAGAAGTAACTTAGGCTCCTTTTGTTTTGGACTAGCTGTGCCCCACGGCGTTACTCGCGGCTATTGCTTTACAGCGGGTAACAACCGCGAGGCTCAGATAGTTAATAATAAACTTGATTAATTTTTTTCAAGGTCATTTAGAGTAGTTTACAAGTTTTTTGTACAACTTATATACTCAAGCAGAGTAATGTAATATTAACTATGCATTGTGATTATGTAATATCATTTAGTAAATAGTGGAATTATCTTGATATATGAAATAAAAAATATCTAACCACAGCGGAAGGGTAATATGTAGTTTTGACAGTCTGTATGTTTGTATATTCCACTGTAGCACTTAAACTACTGAACCGATTTTAGTAAATGAGGTGTCAATAGATTCATAATAATGGAGTGGGTGACTTAAGGTACAGAAATGATATAAAACGGTTTTACATAGTTGGGTTATAGTTTTTAAACTGTTTCTTCTTCGAAGTTAGTTTTTACTGACATGTTGAATAATAATAATAATAATACTTATATACAGTCAATGTTGCATAGTAGAATATTCTATTTGAATAAAGGTAGCCATATACGTTAAGGTAAACCTGACAGTTTTGCCTGTACAGTTGAACCTTACAGGTAAACGGGAGTGTGTATGGTGCACAACTGTGCAAGTGTGTCCTGTATTCAGCTCAAGCTTACCTGACTTGTATAACTGTGCAGGTAAACCTGACAGGTCCACCCTACTGTGTATGGCTAGCTTAAGTGAAAAAANTTGTAATTGCGCGTGTTTATTCGTAAATATCGTTTGATTATGTAAGCGTCGTACATAAATGGAATGTTTTTTGAGGTTAGCCTCGTAGGACCGACGCTCGGCATATTTACAGTTGTAATTTTCTCCTATTTAATTATTTGCTGAGATGTATGTCTGCAATTTACTTATTAAACATTCCTAGAAAGTTTTTGTCATTGTAACAGGGTATGAAATTAGATAAGAAGTTTATAAGTGGCTATTATTGTACCATCATTACTACTTCATCTTTACGTTATAAGCAACTGAATAGTAATATTAATATTTCTTGATACCTACATCATCATCAAAAGTCCACCTCTTCAGACTTCTGGACAAAGGCTTCTCTTCTAAATTGTAAAGTCCCACTTATGTCATTTCTGGGTAACTATTTTTTGCATCATGTATTTCTGCTTTCTGTATAGTAATTTTTCTTTTTAAAGAAAAAGTTTTTTGTCCATATTAACAATGAATGTACACATCCCATTGTCCCTTAAGAACTTGATAAATATTACACTCTGTGCTAGAGCCATGCTGCGGCTTGTGTGTGCGAGGGAGTGAACCACAGCCTCACAGAAAACGGGTGTGAAATAGCTCTCTCATAAGAGGAGACCTGAGCCCAGCAGTAGGATGTTATGGGTTGTTGATGATCATATCATGTTAATTTGAAAAAGGCATTTCAATTTTATTTATTTACTAGATAAGAACTACCTACCATACAGAAACAGATTGACACTTACATAATTTTAGGTTACAATAGCTATGAATATGTATTTACCTAGCAACACTAAATGACCTTGAAATAAACTATATAAACAAATAAAATTGGAGTGTCTGTTTGTATATTAAAATAACCGCTTTTTACAGAATGCTTATGTATGTACAAGGTACATGTACCAAAATTACATTTTATTTTTGACTTTGAAAAGGCTGGACCGATTTTGACGGGACTGACAGATAGCTAATAATCTAAGAAGTAACTTAGGCTCCTTTTGTTTTGGACTAGCTGTGCCCCACGGCGTTACTCGCGGCTATTGCTTTACAGCGGGTAACAACCGCGAGGCTCAGATAGTTAATAATAAACTTGATTAATTTTTTTCAAGGTCATTTAGAGTAGTTTACAAGTTTTTTGTACAACTTATATACTCAAGCAGAGTAATGTAATATTAACTATGCATCGTGATTATGTAATATCATTTAGTAAATAGTGGAATTATCTTGATATATGAAATAAAAATATCTAACCACAGCGGAAGGGTAATATGTAGTTTTGACAGTCTGTATGTTTGTATATTCCACTGTAGCACTTAAACTACTCAACCGATTTTAGTAAATGAGGTGTCAATAGATTCATAATAATGGAGTGGGTGACTTAAGGTACAGAAATGATATAAAACGGTTTTACATAGTTGGGTTATATAGTATATTATAGTTTTTAAACTAGTTTTTACTGACATGTTGAATAATAATCATAATACTTATATACAGTCAACAACAATGAAGGTAGCCATACACGTTATGGCAACCCTGACAGGTTTACCTGTACACTTGAACTTTACAGGTAAACTGGAGTGTGTATGGTGCACAACTGTGCAAGTGTGTCCTGTACTCAGCTCGAGCTTACCTCACTTGTATAACTGTGCAGGCAAACCTGTCAGGTCCACCCTACTGTGTATGACTAGCTTAACTGAAAAAAAGAAAATATGCAAAAATCAACCACAATGGCATATAGGTTTTATTTATGCTTATTGTAATTAAATAACTTTATTGTTAATAAATTGCTACTGTCTTTGAAATACTGGTACTTACTAGAACAGAACAGAACTGGTATTTACTAGAACTTGGAGTAACAAGAAGTGGTCAAATAGTCAGATTAGTCATACCCAGAACAGGACATTTAAAGCAATTGACATGAAACATAATTTATTAAATGAAAAAGTTTAAAAGCCTCCTACCCAAGCACTTAATTGAGTAATCATACTCCGAAATGCCTTACATCATTTTGAAAAAGAGCTAATTCTCTTATTATTAACCAAACATAGAACTCCCGAAAGAAAACTGGCTGACAAATGAAATAACCGCATCTAAATCAGTGCATCCATTTGAGAACTAAGATGTCAGATACACACACTTATAGACATCAACATTAAACTTATAACACCCCTTTTTTTTGCTTAAAATTGATTCAGTAGTGTTGCTACAGTGGAACATACAAACATACAAAGTCTGCACAAACTATTGCCCTACCTTTTGAACTCGCCACAGTTGGGTAAAAATGAATGAATCTTTAAATAGATTGTGTCATTTGTTTATTTGTCATAGCTGATAAAAATAGTAAGTTAATATTAAATTGTTCTGGGCCCACACTTGACTACCATAAGCATACTTATGATTCAGAACTGCTTATAAACATAATATCAATACCTTTACATGAGCAATTTATATATATATATATTGGCATTGGCTCCGAAACCCCCTGTATAGCCTGTATACTAAATAATTTTATGGAAATCATTGGGAGCTGTTTCAAAGTTTCAGATTATATATGTGTGTTACCGTCAATCTATAATCTGGTATTCCATACAATACCTACGTGCAGGTATTGTGTGAATGGTTATTTATTTATATTTTATGTAGGTATTCTATACAATGCCTAATGCGCAGCCGGTAATGTGATGTCTACTGGAACAGGTAACAAGTAATGAATTATTGAAAAAAATAAAAACCGACTGCGTCAATATCATATATAAAACATATAGGTTATTTAAATATTCGCAATCACCGAAACAAATTCTTTATTATGATACCACACTCAACATATTTTGAAATAATTTTTTTTTGAGATTACTTTTTGACTCCAAAAATGCTTAATTTTATTTTTGATGTACCTAGTGTCACTCACGACTAAGACGAATCTATTGACACCACTCACATAAAAATACGACAAGCAAGACTATAGGGAGTGCCAAAGAAATATACATACATACACTCGAATAAAATAACCCTCCTTCTTAAGCAGTCGGGTAAAAAATTCAAATAAATCATCTAGGGGTTATGTTATATGTTGTAATTCGAACAAGCAGTTCCTCAGATCAGCGCGTTCAAACAAACGAACAGAGGTAACCTTGTGTGACCAATTTACACTAGATATTTAAGTTGGTTTATATTTCCTGTATATGCAGTTAAAGGTAGCGTCAAGTTTACACTAATACAACAATGACATCATAAATGCATTGCGCTTATGTTTTATTTACGAAACTTTGCTAACATACAAATAAAGTGACCTCTAAATAACGTACCTACGGAACCAAGACCCCCCCCTTTCCCCTCTCTCCTTCCCTGAGGACGACAATGCACTTGTGATTATCTATCTTTATATATTAAAGAAACGACTCGAATGAATATATATATGTGTGTCTTACCTACCTACCTACCAAAATGACTTCATTCTGCCTGATGGAAAGCATTGCCAGAATCCTAGAGAAGTCTTCACCATACTCATTGCTAATGCAGATCAGCATGGTGACCCCCACTATGGCAGCATATCGGATTCCGTTTAAAGCTTTCATCAGGCGGAGTAATCGCTTTATATAAAAAAAAACGTGCTCGAGATGCTTGAGGTCGTTATTCCGTTTCTAAACGTTTCGTAGTAAACTATCAGCGTTACAAGTTATTAACGTGAGTGACGATGAGTTCCACGTGACTTGACGTCATATCCTGGTACATAGTTATTTTTACACAGTTTACGCGGTAAATTCAAAAAAGATAATTGTTTTTTGGCACAGACTACCATTTCTGCAAAATCTTTCTTGTCTATACTTTTGTATATATTATATAATATTAAAATAACCGCTTTTTACTAAATGCATATGTATGTACACACGATACATATACAAAAATAACATTTAAAAAAAATTGTCATGTATTTGTTCCGGCTAATCTCTGGAACGATTTTGACGGTAATTTCACTGACTGATAGCTGATGATACAAGCGTTACTGGTCGTTGCGTGTAATAAATATTTCGAATCTCGAAAACAGCTTCAATGATTTTAATGAAATATGGTGTGCAGGGGCTTTCGATGATAATCGATCTAGTTAGAATTCTTTTATAGAAAATTTACCAAAAAAAAAAATGCCGAGCCTCGGTAGTCGGTCATCCAAGTACTAACAATTTATGTGCCTACTACAAACTAAAATTCACAAGCACCTACTTAAAAATATTCATGACATTAAAAAACTAGATTGAAATATACTGAATCTATGTATGACACATTCGCTAATAGTTAAATACCTAGCAATATTTAGGAGCTTACCGATATGATGTCTATAGACAACGCCTACAACATGAAAACGTTTACATGTCTTTATAGTAATTTATATAATAGTAAAGCTACGGAAATTAGTTAATCAAAGGTATATATAGTCCTAAAAACACAAATCACTAAAAAGATTGTAATTGTCCCGCTCAAGTTTATTTTTATTAAAAAGAAAACAATTCCCGCATTAACAATATATATATACTGTATTTTTATGCTTTCACGTTTCATGACCTAATAGTTATTTCCATGGGAATTAACGCGATCACTGCAGTTTCAACCAGGTTGCACTAGCCATGGTCACATGCTGACTGACAGCCAGTGCAACCTGGTTGTACGTCAGGCAAATCAGAGCTATGTAATACCTTTAAATAAGTGATCGCATTAATTCCCGTGAAAATAACTAATAAACACACGAAATGGACACAAAAAATACCCAGATTTAGAATAACAATATGTGGATCACACAAAATATTGGTCCATGTGGGATTTGAACCCGCCACACTTGGTGCAGGAGAATGTGATGTGGCGATCGCTCAAACCATTATCCCAAACCTGCAGTCAAGTCGAACATTGATACTGTCAATATCTTAAGTCTTGTCATAATACAAATAGCTACTAAAGCTATTTCACTTTTTAATAAAAAAATGTTTGTTTGCATGTACAGCGATCCAGTTGGAGATCCCACAGGCTCCGAAGCGTAGAGGACGAGTCCTCACTTGTGGGCAAGGAGATGTAGGCCAATTGGGACTGGGGCAAGATGTTGAGGAGACTTCAAAGTTAGTATACTCATAAAAATCAATTTGACACTGAATGTGTAAAATATTGAAATTGTATTTTATATGTAATATTTGAATAAATTAATGAGCTACCTGAAGACGTGTCGACTGAATTGCATTGGTAGTGTATGCGACAGCTTTGCTTGAGGTCTCGGGTTTGATTCCAGGATCGGACCAAATATTTGGTAGTAGAAGTATGGGGTTTTTCTATTTGTTGTATTTGTTTACAAAAGAAAATAAAGTATCTTGTATTTTATATCAGTTGTATAGTACCCACAGTACAAGCTCTGCTTAGTTTGGGACTAGATGGCGTTGTGTGTTAGATGTCGGAAATATTGATTATCTATGGTGGTCATTGGTGGATTAAATATTTGGAAAGGCCATTAATTTAAACAGAGGCCTTTGCCTTGTAGTGGACTGTGGATTATATAAAGTAATTATTTACAATATTTTGTTACAGATTCATGTTTGTAACGGCATTGGGTGACAAAATCGTTGACGCGTATGCCGGTGGTATGCATACTATTGCTCTCGACAGCAGTGGGAAGGTTCGTATTTGTTTTATTTAGTATTAGCTTTTACATGGGGCTCACATGTACTATATCTGTTGCAGCAATGTTTTTTTAATTGATATAACTTAATTGGGCAATTTTTTTTCTCTCGCATTAGGAATATACATTCCTGTGTCGCGGGGATCTTTACAAACATACATGAAACGGACACAAATTACACCCAGACTTAGAACAATATTTTATTGATCACACAAAGTGTTGTCCCATGTAGGATTTGAACCCACAACACTTGGCGCAGTAGGAAGTGGTGTGGCGACCACTCAAACCACTAGGCCAACCGTGTAGTCAAATTGATTTAAATAAACCAAATATACTACAGAATAGACATATAGTTAAATGTTAGTGTATTATTATGAAGAACACAAATCGCACAGGCAAATAAACAAGAATACTAAAAATTGTTATTTGAAATATTAATATTTATACATGTTTTTATTAGGTTTTTAATATTTTAAATGTGTTTATAGACTTTTTTATTTTTTGATTGTTGAGGTTTGAATTCATTTATTTATAATAATAACAATGTAAGTTTACAGTTCATACACCAAGATTTGATTGTATGTCAAAACAATTACAACTACCTTATTGCATCGAGTTGTGTAAAAAATAATTATATAGTTATTCTATAAAGGTAATAGAAAAATAATAATAATAATAATATTTAAATAATAATATAATAATATCATAGATAATTAATATTTCGGACATCTAACACACAACGCCATCTAGTCCCAAACTAAGCAGAGCTTGTACTTTGGGTACTATACAACTGATATAAAAAACTTTATTCTCTTTAATGTAATTGCATGAAGATTAAATAAATAAATAATAGGGTGGACGACACTTTGGTCAAATTGGTTACTTTTTATCATCTGTCAGAAGGATATTTGTGTGAAAAATGTACGTTTTAGAACATAATGAATTTATTTCAATGTTTATCTTATTGAATGATAGAATTATATATATAGGCGAGACGTTTTGTGATATTTGTTTTTTCAACGAACGAGTCGTAGATGTTTATTTACGATACGATCGTATCGTAAGTATATCGCGTGTCGCAGTGAAAGGCTCAGGTATAATGAGGCGCGTTACCGTGCGCGCAGGTGTGGACGTTCGGCTGCAACGACGAGGGGGCGCTGGGGCGCGTCACGGCCGACGACAGCGACGAGCGAGCGCCCCGCCGCGTGGCGCTGCCGGAGCGCGCCGTGGCCGTCAGCGCCGGCGACTCGCACTCGGCCGCGCTGCTGCACAGCGGCCACGTGTACGTGTGGGGCGCCTTCCGGGTACGTCCGCCTTCCGCAGCCTTCCGCCGCCTTCCGCAGCCTTCCGTCGCCTTCCTTCGCCTTCCTTCGCCTTCCTTCGCCTTCCTTCGCCTTCCGCCGCCTTCCTTC